>JARWKJ010000021.1:31025946-31048446 GCA_029959095.1 Rhinichthys osculus
GCCGCTGATAACGTCAGCGCTGAACACACTGATAAAACACAATGCTGCAGTGCTTCTGAAATGATGACCTCTTACAACATGCAGGAAATGATTATCAGAGCCACAACGAAAAGAGAGAAAGAGAGAGACTGCAACAAATACTGTACCTGAAAATAGAGCAGAAAAGCCAGGGTGGGGTGGGCCTGATTTTGGGATCTAAATGGTCTAGTGAACCAATAAAAACCTGCATTCCCTTAAGGTGTGGTCACATTTACCTTTGTTCAGCAAATTCACAGTCATTTCGGTGGGAATCCACGTAATTTGGAATATGAGGACGAACGACTTCCTCACACGGATTTAACAACGTGTTCACTTTCTGTTCGGTCTGCTGGTGTCTGAGGCCGAATCCCAAAGTATACATCAGTTTTGGCCGTTAACACGACACAGTTTTCAACTAAAAAACAGAAACAGAAAACTTTTCAAAACTTGTTTCAAAGTGCAATTTTTTGAGAACGGAACCATTATCGTCTTAGTGTAAACTACAAAAATGTGAACTTGTGAAAACGGTGACATCATGCGCATGTTTATTACGTTTTCAGTCTCTAGGCGAGTAGTGTTTCTTTACTAAGTGACATCGCCACCTAATGGCCTGGCATAAATAATACAGCGATTTTAGTCATTTTTGCAGATCCGTGTGAACAGGATACCCCCCATGGAAACAAATTCACAAAAAAAAAAAAAAATGTTATGCTTTTTCAGGCAATTCGAAAAAAGGAATATTTCGCAAAACTGCAATGGAAACAGTTTTTTTGCATTTATAGGTCACATGGCGTATGTTAAAGTCGATCATTCTTTAAAAAAGGCACGGTATGTTTGGGCAGAAGACGACACCGATTTTTTCATTAAACTCATAAAAGACAAAAGTATTACAGGAATACTGGATTCCAAACAACAAAGAAATGCCACAATTGATCAAGAGCTTGAAGCAGACCGGAGGGAGAAACACCTCATGTTTGCTGTTCACAAGTATAAGGGATTTTTCTCAGCATTAATGTCGGATAACACGCCTATGTCTCCTTCCATTCAAAATAATGGCTAGTGCGGTGGCTGAGATATACATAAACCTATACCAACATCCACTGCCATGAATTTTGGAAGGACTTATCGCGAGAGGAAAAAATAAAGTTTTAGTTGCATAACATCGCCATTTCTGGCCTTCGTTTGAAATATATAACCTAATCCCTACTGAATAATCCAGCATCGCTAGTCACCAGCATAAGGTATGTTTGGCATGCTGGGATCAGCATGGGATGCTGGTTTGTTGGTCTCCATCATGGAAAGAGGAAATGCAACTAGACCAGCACAAACCAGTTTGGACCAACATGATATAAAATCCGCTGCATGTTTAAATTAGCTTATTTTTCCTATAGAGCATGGTCTAATAAAAGCCCACTTGTACTAACAGTGAACTGTGCTTCTAACCACAGGTCGAGAGCTGTAGTTCCAGACACACAAGTGTGCGATGCTGTTTGGGAATGTTCATTGGAACTATGGTTTTGGGAAACAGCGGGTAGTTAGTATTGAGGGAACAGTTGGCTAACAATGTTTTTGGGAAATGCACCCCTGGTTAAAAAAGCAGAGGTTGATCTCTGGAGAAATGTATTGAGTGAGTGTGTGGGTCGTTAAGAGTGAATTAGTTACATTTTAGTTGGATTTTCTCTGAAAGGAGAACACTCTTGAATGTCTTGCTTCTAGAACTGACGCTCTCTTTCCTCCTGTCTTTCGTCCTAGTTTCCTGTATTCTGTGACAGCACCTTGGGGACTTATGGGGCGAGGAGAACGAGAACTGAGAGAGTAGAGGCTGTATAGGTTGTATTTAGTCGCTAAAGGTTCAGCTGTCCTATATTAGTGACACACTTGAGGCGAAAGACGAGCCGAGCAGTGTATCTGACGATCAGAGCCGTGTGTGTGACTGGGAGCTGAGACGGACCAGTCTGTGTGTGTGTGGGTGGACATTACAGTTGTTTTCAGTTGAGATTTGGTTTCAAAGGCAGGTGTGTTACCGAGACCCTATTAAAGATTTGTGTGGGTGTGGTCGTGTTTGGTTTAGCCTTAGGGTGACACGTGAATGTCATCATGACATTTTAGAAATGAAAGACATAATCCAAACAGCTGCAGGATCCAAAGATGTCACCAGGTTTGGCTAACTTTAATTAAGTATCTAAGGGTACGTTCAGACTTCAGGTAAATGTGGCCCAAATCTGTTTTTTTATGATTTTTTGTCATGACAGTGTGAACGACACAAACCTCATGGAATCTGATCTTTTCGATTCTGATTCGGCCACTTCACATATGTGGTTCTGAATCCGATACAGGTCAGATGTTTTGCAATGCCACCTTAGTTTGAACAGTCAAATCGGAAGTAACTCTAGAGCAACATTTCTTTTTTCGCATCCTCGACTTTGTTTCTTTACATTGCCTGCGCATACATTTGCTGTCTTCCGCGGCCAATCACGCTTTAAATAAATGCATGATCACTTACTTTAATGTTTTCTCTGTTTACTTCCGTATGACAGCGTGCTGCGTGACGTCTTTTATCACTCTTTTGCGCATGCGGGTCAGTCGAGGACCATGATCTGTTGACACTGGAATCTGATACTGGCCACATTTTTACAGCTATACAAAAAAAAAAAAAAAATCGTATGTGAATCGGAGCCTGCACAAATATCTGCACTGATATCGCCTGGTGGTCTCGGCTCAACTAAAAACAGACTTGCTTGTGAAAGCAATCTGACCCAACCGACCAACAAATCAAGCTGTGTAATAATTCATAATGGGAAATGTGATAATAAGCAGCCGTGTCTAATTGTGTGGTTAAGCACATTAGTTATCGCAGCTGAAACCCGAAGTTCTTAAAATGTTGTGTAATTGATCCTCTCTGAAACTGGAGCATTGAAAAAATGCTGGCCCCCCAAAAAAAGAGACTTGATTCCCATTCTAAAAAAAAAAAAAAAAGTTTTATTCATTTATAACTGTTAGAGTGGGAATCAAGGGCAACTTTAGTTTATGGTTCAATTCTCACTATTAACTAGTTGCTTGTTAGCATGCATAATTCTAGGATATTGGCTGTTTATTATATTAATGCCTTATGGCGCTTTTCCACTACACAGTACCAGCTCGCCTCGGCTCGGCTCGGCTCGACTCGACTCGCCTTTGTTTGGTTTTCCACTGTGTAAAAGTTGTACCTGTACCTGCTTTCGGGTACTTTTTTTCGTACCACCTCCGGCGAAGTTCCAAGCGAGCTGAGGCGAGCTAAGCCGATACTAAAATGTGACGTGAAAACAATGCCGACTGCTGATTGGTCACAGAGAATCTGCGTCATCATTGCACGCGCCAGATGGAGTATTTTAAATAGTTTGGCCAGAGATAGTTACTAAACTTACTACTATTATTATGGCAACTCGGAAGAATACGCCGTGGTCAAACGAGGAGGTGCAGACATTCCTTTGTTTGGTTGCCGAAGAGAGGATCCAGCGAGAGCTTGATGGGGCAACGAGGAACGAAATGCGTCGCTATGACGACCGGGTACTATTTGTGGCGGTACTTTCTGCAATGGAAAACGGAGCGAAAAGCGAGCCGAGTCGAGGCGAGCCAAGGCGAGTCGAGTCGAGTCAAGCTGGTACTGGTAATGGAAAAGCGCCATTATTCTGCATGACCATATTCTACATCCCTTAATCCACCCAATACCTAAACTTAACAACTACCTTACTAAATATTAATAAGCAGAAATTGTATTGTTTATTGAGATATTGAGGCAAAAGTCATGTTTAATAGTTAGTTAGTGAGAATATGGCCCTAATCTAATGTGTGATTGAGTCAAGGCTTATATACATTTTTATATGAATGTAGCAACAGCTAGTCCTCATCTTGATGGGTGAACACTATGAGCAGAATCCCATAACATAAAAGAGTGCCCTCTGACCAATGAGAGGACAGTTTTACACATGTGCATTAATGCATTTGTCACCGGGTGAACAAACTAGGAACCAAAAAAAAATTGTTGACTCGTTTCCAGGGGGAAGAAATGCCGGTGTAACACTGGGCCGGCTCTGGGTTTACACATCATGGCCGCCGACCATGATGAGCGCCAGCTGAAGCCCATGAGAAATGCTTCATTGAACCACCTGGCCGGGAAAAAAAGGAGTATAAAGAGAGAGAGAAAAAGCAGGTTGAGGTGTTCAAAGCGGGTTGTCCCAGAGAAGGGTTGCCTCAGCGCAGGTGCGCTGGTTGTCTCGGAGCAGTTTTGGGCACAAGCTTCTTCAGGAAAGTTGTCCGGGTGTGAGAGCCGCCCATTGAAGTTTGACAATTTTGATACGATTTGAAATGATGCATTATGAAAGCAAACTAAACCAAAAGGTAACGTAACAATCTGTTGTTTCAGAATAAAGCAAACTACTTCACTTCTTCACTTTCTTCACTTCTACAGAATATTCATGACGTGCAGTAATCATGAAATATATTTAATTAATTTGTGCAGCTGAAATATAATTTACACCTAGCAATGATATTTCTTCTCATTGTTGTTCTTGCAGAGGCACAAATTCTAGTTACGCTTTATTTCGATGGTCCCCTTTAGACCCTTTTCTGACTATAAGTAACGTTGCACATACTTGTCAACTAACTCTCATTGGAGTATTAGTAGACTGGTTAGCAAAAAATATGGTTAGTAGAATAAGTTGACACGCAGTTGCAAAGTTACTTATAGTCAATAGAAGTTCTGTTGAGGACCATCACAATAAAGAGTTAGCAGACATTAAGCATACAGTCTACTAAATGAGAGTTAGTTGACAACATTACTTATGGTGTGTTCACACCAAACGGGAATTTAATTATTTGCGCGAGTAGATTACATGCAAAGACGCGAATAGACGCATCATTCACGCCGGGCGTTGCGAATGACGCGAATTGGGCGACGCGTTTGCCGCGAATGTCTTCCACGCAAGTTGAAAAATTTGAACTCGAGCGAATGTTCAAGCGTCTAACTAGACGCGGTATTTGACGCTCTGTTCGCGTTGGGTGTGAACACACCACTAGTCAACAGAGTATCTAAAGGGGTCCATCAAAATACAATTACCAAAACTCTTACTTTAAATGTCTCTTTTCAAGAGAAAAGACAAAAAATACTAATGCATGGTCTCTACATGGTCTCTGTGAGTTTCTACATTTATTTAGATTTTGTTTACAGATTCATAAACGGACCTTCTTATGTTCTAGTTGTTGATTGTTCCCTCAGGGTAATGCTGGGAGCACCTGGGTCATAAACGTGGTTAGTAACGGTTGTCGACCACTCTCTTCTGTGGTATGTTTACAGTACCTTGGTTTTAGCTAACATTAGAGCCGAGAGCTAACAGCACCATGTTTGTAATTTTATAGCTAATGTAATTAGTCATTCATCACTTTGTTTTTTTTTTTAGTCACACTACAATGAATTCCCCACCCAGAGGGGAATTTTATTGCTCAATCTGGTAAACCTGAGACATTGTCGAGATACAGCGCTGTAACTAGGATCTCATGGACCCAGTACAAAAACGCTTGACAGAAATTACATCATACAATAACACTTTCTAAATAAAAATTTCCCAAGATTCCCTGGAGTGTGTGTCACTTATGCACTTGCACGGGGGATTGAGGGATTGAAAGCATTGAGAGAGTGGTTTAGACTGTCCAAAAGTTGAGAAATGCTAAACTGTATGCAAATATTTAGTAAAAATGCCAGGCAGCAGCCAGCCTGTCATGAGCGTTTCAAAGCTTGACAATCGTGCCAGAGTTTCTGCTGGATATCATATTGTTTATACATATTACTATATTTAATTACAATTTCAAATGCAATTTGGATGTTTTCACTGTGACTGTTTAACAATAATTCATTAAACTAACACAGTATCTTTATCTTTAATCGTGTGTTTATATGATTATATTGGTCGTGTACTGAAAAAAAAAAAAAAAAGATTATTTCCAAGGCAATATTTTCTTGTCATGGGCTTGGGAGCAATTTGGACAGACGTGTTTTGTGGCCTGTGCTAACTCGTGCATGTGATCCACTGTGAAGGTTCGAGTGACCCTAATTTCATTCATCCCAAAGAATATTTACACTGTCTGAATCGTTCAGACCCTTCAAGTCTCTGTCTTGAGTCTGGTCTTGTCTAGTCAACAACACTGATAGTTTATACACTGATAATCTACAACACTTATAGATTTCTCCCACCACAGTGGACACGCACGGTTAAGTGTCTCGAAATGTAATCTAGCAGGGGTGTATCCGTGTTCAAAATATTGTGATAATGGGCCCCTGTTCTGTGGGCCCCAGTGCAATATCCCACCTGCACTGCCAGTATTCATGCTACTGTTTAGATCTCTTCTGAAAGAAACTTGTAGCAACAAGTGACATCTAAAGAGATGATGATTTCATGCTCTGTAAAACAACAGCTCCTAAATGAAATAAAACACTCAAGAAATATGAGATCAGAATGAGAATTATAAGGCTGTTTTATGTGCAGAACAGAGAGATGACTCACAGGTTCACCATCTGTGTCTACACACACACACACACAAACCCTGCGTGTCTGCGCAGCATGCGGTGCTACAGCAGATCTGCCTGCAGCAGTTCACCGTGTTGATCTGTGTATTACAGGACACAGTCCAGGATATAAATTATACTCAACCTGCAGTCACAAATGTGTTGGATCTCTAAAGCATGTGTAAGCAAATATTTATACTGAAAACAGCTCCACCAGTTAAACTGGATCGTGTCTATTGCTAAATCCCTTCGAAAGAAGAAGCCCTGTGTTTTTTGGGAATACTTACTAAATAATCACATTCTTAAGATTTCCTGGCTGATGAATATTACATGATGGTTTTTGACAATGCACACAAAAACCAGGATGGACTTCTTAAGTCCACTAAACTTTAAAAAAAAAAAAAAAAAAAAAAATCAGGTCAAAATGAAGTTTCTTAAGAGTTTGTTTTGGGAGACTACCATTGGTCCTTGGTGATTACACAAAAGGTGGGTGTGGCTCTGAAGCTCCGCCTTCTTTAACGTGGAAATCTTCGCAAGTGAAAACATGAACACATTGGAGAGCCGCTTTATAGAAGAAACTGAAATTGCAATTCTAACTGAAAGAGACGCTGACACGTTTTTTCATGTTTTATACTGTAAAGCTGCTTGCTTTAAATTCATACATTGCATAAAGTGCTATATAAATAAACGTGCCAAACTGCAGAGCTGGTGCAAGCATATCCTCCTCGCTATGATCAGATGCTTTCTTAACTGCTGTTTTCTCACCGCTGCCATTTTTGTTGTGTGTCCATTTTAGTTATTGAGAGTAAAGTGTGCATGGTGGGCGGCATTGGATGTTCACTAACAGTTTACTTTTTTTTTTTTTTTACAAAAAAGAACTTCTCCATGAGTATGTCAGGTTTACCAACCTTGTATCCACCTAACAAATCATCTATTACACTGTATGAACCATCTAGTAACAACCTGACAACCACCCACAGAATCCTGGTATCATTGTGTTGACTTTTGCAGGTAAACACCATTCACATTTTCTTATAAATAGTAAAAAACAATTGGGAGTTTTTCTGTTGAAGGCAGAAGGAAGTTTAGAAAGAATATTTGGTTCATCTGTCTCTCAGTTTGCTGTGTCAGGACATTTTTTACATTTTGAGATATTCATACTTTTAGCTTGACAAACATCTGGGCCCTGTTACTTCTTTGTGAATGCGTATACATGTCTAAGAGGAGTTTTGACACAGATAACCCTTCATTAGTCAGACATGTGCTCTCCTGTTTAATGGTTTTGGTCGTCCAGCCAACAATGAAAGCAGAAAACCAAGCCCAAATGAATTACTGAGTTTCTCTCTCTTCATGTTTTCACATTTCAGATTTGTTGGGACAGGGAGAGACTTGTGTGTATTAGGAAGTATTCACAATTTTCGTTTTCAAAATATTTTATCTGAAAGATCAGAACCCTGAACCACATACATCATTGTTCATAATGTACGAAAAATACAAGAATTTACTTATCATGGTATGATTAAAAACAAAACCCAGATAAAACATATCTATACTATGTAAAAAGCATAACTTTCACTCATCCTCAACTCTCATCCTTACTGAAAAAGCAGTATTCATTGAAACTTGCATGCATCCACATGCATCCACAACTTTCTGACATCAAGCATGTGAATACATTTTAATTTTTACACAGCAACACCCTGACAGTCAACCACAACTTTCTAGCAACTCGCTTAGAGCCTCTAAGTATCCCGTAGGAACCACATAGCAACTTACTTGGAATAAGCCTCAATACACTAGCATTGTTGTGCTAAGTTTTGTACAGACATCAATCAGTAAAAAATCTAAAGTTAATATCTCTATGCACAAGCAAACGTTGAAAGATAATCCACATAGGAAACCCCATTGCAGAGTCCAGTGATACTTCTGACTTCAGTTATATTTGGGTTGTATTTAAGAGACTGTGGTTTCAGTTTTAATACCAAACACATGGGATCCCAATACTGGCTTACCCACACCGTTTTTATAAGTGTGTGTTAAAAACCGCTGTCTATTTCTGCCTTTGTGCCTAAAATGAGCTTTTTATGTGGTCCAAATATGTAGCTCCTGTGTATGTGTTTAATGCACTTTTTCAGAGTAATAATGTACAGCAGCGTGATTGTGAAGGATAGATGTTTGTAAGTCAATATAAATAGTTTGGAGGTCATATCCATCAATTACCATATGACTGAGGTCTCTCCTAGATGACATCACATCTTGTTTGCTTCCCAATCTCCAGAAATCCGGAGCAGGAAGTAGGGAGCTTCCTGTTGCAACGTGAACGTGCTTTTGCGGTAGTCACCTGGCCTGTAAACAGAGCACTCATGCTCACTGTTGATTGGCTGTTGAGAATCTTTCTGATGTGTAATCAATGAATCACTCAATGGCTCGTAGCCAATCAGAAGAATAAGATAACTGTGATCCCCCTCCCACCACAATGGCCAATTATTCAATAGTATATTTTAGCTGATGTCACATTATGATGCATTTCCTGCACATGATTTTATCTGAAATGTGTGGCTTGTTTGTTTTAACAAGCCAGTCACTGAAATCAGTGGACAGATGAGTCATTTAATCTAAATGATTTAAAATGTTCTAAATGGAAGACAGCAATTGTGCCGCCTTCTATGATATTTTGACTAGAACATTATACTTTAACCAGGTGCAATTTGATAAGATTCCAGTGACAAGCAATTTGTCCACACTGAAGGTGAAAATTATAGGTGTGTTTGACTTCATGCGGTGCTGTGCAGACTGGTCGCCATCTGACTTGAAGCAGTGCATTATGGTTAAAATTTTACACCGGGAGAGAAAGTGCTTGTATTGCTTCCGACCTCCAGCTCTTAATTACTCACCAAGTGACAAGGACCCTTTGTGGTCACAGGGCGAGTTGTGGATCTCGATTACGAGGTAAGGTGGACGGTCAGGGGCGGTGCATGTCAAATTTATCACCTCAACCTGCTAAAATGCTTGAATGAGGGGACATCGGTCGAGCTAGCGACAGCAATTTCGGTAGAGTATAATCTCGGACCAGAAGCAGCTATCCCAGTCAATCCGCTCGCTCTGGTCCCGGGGGTAGACAAGTTGCAGATGTGTTCTCAACCCTGCCTGGTCGCACCAACCGGGTGGTGGGGGTATGTGGTGAGGGGGACATGGCATTGCGGTGTCTGCACAGGGAGAGCGAGTGCGGAGACGAGTGGTGAGGACTGAGTCAAGTGCATAATGATTAACACCTGTTTGTAATTCCGGTGACTGGCGGAGAGATGGGATACCCCGAGCCGGCAGACTTGGGAATAGGAGGGAGTCGCTGAGCACACAGTTAAAAAGCCTTGTGTTATATAGAATACGCAGGAGCATTATAGTTTATGAGAGAAACTAATAAAGACTCTGAAACCTCGCTGACTGGACTTCTTCGTCCTTTTTATTCCTTGAACATTGTTACACATGCAATTAACAAAAAGTTATATAAGACATTTAGGTAACGCTTACTTTTACAGTACAGTACTTACGTGTACTTACAGTGTACTTACCTAGAAAGTAAAGTACTGGCTAATATAAGGTAAGTACATGGGTTAGGGGTAGGTTCAGGGTTAGTACCTAGTTATTACCCAGTAATTATAATTACAATAATAAGTACATAGTAAGTACATGGGTAACTGGACTGTAAAAGGAAGCGGTACCGACATTTAAAGGTACAGTTAGTGTTTTTTTAAATTACATTCAAAATCGCCCTTACAGTCGTTAAGTGTGTCACCGGCTTAACGTTAATAAGACACAAACTCTAAAATACATTCACGTGACACTTTTTTAAATACATCAGTTTAGCTAATCTCTAAATAAAACTATTGTCTATTTACATTAAAAACAGTGCAGTCTACTGTTTAATATGTTTAACAGTCATTGTAGTCTGACGAGGAAAGCATGATTGTGGTTCTTCACCCTTTAATAATTAGCCATGAGTAAGTCTCTGGCTGTCCCTTTCTTGGTAAGGTCTGTTAAAGGGCAGGCTAGAATAGAATGTCTATAATGCAGTGGAACATGAAGGGTGCCCCATGCAGTCTGGAAGTTAGTACCATATAATGCCAACTTTCACTTAGTATGCCTTTGGTGTGCCAAATAACCTTTTTTTTCTGAGGTCTAATTTCAAGATGTAGCGAGCTTAGCCCAGACTCTCTATGTGCTCTAGGACCAGGTAGGGTTGCTGTCTCACAGTTTTTCCTAATGCGATCTGTATTTCATTTTGGAAAACATTAGTCTTTCCAACTCATAAAAGACATCAGAGAACTTACTTTAACTGGTTTGTCCCACCACTTTAGCAGGTTTTAATAGATCTGCTCCACCCGTCTACGTTCTGGCTGATGTACGCCAACAGCCCCACCTGCTTGGACACTGTGTAAAGACCCTGTCACAATGCTAAAACATGATCACAGGAGATATACACCAAGACATGGTAGCCCAGGTGAAACTTACATGCTTGGGCTAGGCAGTCGTAGACACTTTGCAGAGCATGCTGGGCTTCCTCTAGGTTTTCTCGGACAATGGGTATCACCCATTCAATCCTTTCCCTCATAGACTGTACATGCTCCACTACAGTTCTCTGTGGTGACTGATGTTTCTCTGTCCAGGAACCCCCTTGGTTGTCGACCACACAGCAGTTCAAAAGGAGTAAATCCTGTGGAGGCCTGGGGCACTTTTCTGAGAGAAATATATATGGAAGCATGAGGTCCTAGTTGTGCCCATCCTCAGTGACCACTTATCTCAGCATTCTCTTCGAAGTTTGTTAAACCTTTCTACCAGGGGATCCATTGGGGGTGATACACAGAGTCGCAGAGTTGTTTCACCTGCAGCAGTTTATAGAGGTCCACTATAAGCCAGGATACAAAAGTAGTTCCCTGGTCTGTGAAAATCTATTTGGGGATTCAAACACAGCTGAACAGAATAAAGAATCTTTCAGCAATGTTCTTTGATGTAGCCGTCTTCAGTGGGACTACCTATGGGTTGTGTATGGCCCCAAGCAAACTTAGACAGCAGAGCCCCCAAATCTATTCCAATGCACTCAAAGAGCACCTTGATGATAGGTAGTAGAATAAGATGGCTGGGGGGTGGTCGTCTGGGTGCTGTTCTCTGACAAACTGCACAACTCTGGCAAAACCATCTTACTTCTACCTCCATGCCAGGCCAGTGGTACTGATATCTTATACATTGGGTGTGTACAAGCTCAATCACATTCTTTGTTTTTGGAACTACCAAAAGTCGCTTTCCTCCTCCGCCTCTGGACAACAAAGTGAAACAATCATTTTCCACAATGATTGTTTCACTTTTACTCATGGGGCGGCAGTGGCTCAGTGGTTCATGTGGGTTTGTCTACAAACCGGAAGGTTGGTGGTTCAATCCTCGGTTCCACCTGACCAAGTGTCGAGGTGTCCATGAGCAAGACACCTAACCCCAGTTGCTCCCGACGAGCTGGATGGCGCCTTGCATGGCTGCCGCCGCCCGTCGGTGTATGAATGAGTGTGTGAATGGGTGAATGTGAGGCAAATGTAAAGCGCTTTGGTGGCCATTGGGTCTGTGAAAGCGCTATATAAATGCAGTCCATTTACCATTTACAATGAAATGCAATTCCTTACATTAGAGAACATATTTGGGGTTGGAGTATTCAACTCACCATCTCTTTTGCTGTGGTTCACTGTCCTCGGGGTGTCCATTGCGGTTGTTATCGGGTTCCACTGTTGCCTGACAGTCCAGGGATCCCTTTTGATGGACTCATGCCATTGCAACCATCGCAACCATCATATTCTCAGCTACTTACTTTGTAGTGTATTGTCCTGGCAACTACCGCAGATGACCTAAGCGGGTTAATTGGGCTGCCTGGACGCAGACCGTGATGTGAGATTCATAAAACCATTAATGGAACTGCTAAGCGAAAGCCACAACCTTGCCAGGATCTCTTACTTCAGAGTACCATAGTCATCATTTTTGTGTGGGACTGGATAGTAGTAGTCTCACTGCACTTGCCTAGTGAGAAAGAGAACTAGTATTCAGCCTCTGGCCACCCCTTCAAATGTATGCAAGCATGCCTCCATATGATCTTGCTCTGTCAACTTTGTAAGAACTGATTAGCTCAGGCATTGGGTTTGGGGATCTCTGTATCAAATGCTGTTTCTAATCGACTTATTGTTCCATCTGCTGGTGGAGGGTAATGCATAGACAGTATAAGAAATGGACAGAGCTATCTCATTGGAACTCAGTTGAGACAGTTGAAGCCCATTTTTAGCGATTTTTGAACACTTCCGTTTCTGACGCGCAGACTCAAACCGACTCAAACTAAGCTTGATGATGTGAGCAACCTGTCTGACAGACATAAATATTCTAGTGGCCGTGCCAAGAGGAATCTGAATCATTCCCTTCCGAAACTTGCAGAGCCGGAGATCGTGAGTATTAGCTGTCCATGAGCTCGCAGCAGGAGCAACTTTACAACTCTCTATGGGCTTCTTCCTTGACTTTATGCCTCCACGTCCCCCCGATTGCGCGCGAGTTTCTACTTCTGTCTATACGGTAATTTTCTCTAGTGTGCGCCAGAGAGTCGCGTGTTATGACGCAATCGTTAGCCTATTTTTTTAAAAAACGGCTTTTACGGGGCCATAACTTAAGATACAAAGTAATGGAGCCTTTTATACATTGTCGTTGTAAGCGCCATTTATTAGTAGCAAGTTTTGTTTATGTTATAACATTTGTTACTCTTTCATTCTTGTGTTTATTTTGGTATATTGGTGCAACTTCCGTACTGGAACTCTTATTTTGAAGTTGTACTGGAACTCTTATTTTGAAGTTTGAAGGAAGCTGTAAGAAAAATAATAAACGAGTGTGGACGGCGGAGCAACACGGTTGTTTTACCGTCGTTGGTTCTCTCCAAGCCAACTCAACGCGTAAAACTGTCTTATGTCGTTCATACAATGTGGTTATAATAAGAGAAGTAAGTTTATAATTACGAACAATTAAGATAGCCACTATAGTCGTGTTTCTTTAGAAATAAATAATGGACAAATGGAGTCTTTAAACGCCTCAGATGTAAAGTTATTCGCTGTCAAAGTGACGCCAAAATGAATGGGAGTCAATGGAAATGCTAACGCAAGTGAAGTTCTGCTACAAGATGGCGGCACCCGGCCGGCTTCAACTTCCGGTCGATGGATTACCCCCTTGGGTAATGTCAGTTGGTGGACGATGTCATCCATGTTGAGAGAGAGAGAGAGAGAGAGAGAGAGAGAGAGAGAGAGAGAGAGAGAGAGCTAATCTGTAGTGGAAGAAAACATCTTCATGATTTTCTTAATATGTTCTCACCCTTTACGTTGCTGCCCACATTCTCCACCAGGAGGAATAAAGCGCCGACACAATATGCAGTAGAATTTACCCTACAGGGCGCTTTTTTTGACAAAGGGTTTAGGATATAAGTTGGTTGGTGTGATTGGTGGCTGCAGTGCTGGCTCTGACTTGTGTTGTGCTGTGGTAAACTTACCAGTGAACCAATATTCACCTTATTAACTTCCCTAGGTGCTTGATGGTGATAATCTTGTGCTGATTGGGTTTACTCGTCACTGGAGTCTAGGGAGGAGAGACAGAAGAAACAGCCCGATCTCATGAAAGTGCGTATCTAGAGCACAAATTTAATTTCTCGTACCATTTATACGCCGAAAATAGTTTTTGCGTGCATATGATACGCAGTTTTCACGTGCATATGATACACACTTTATGGCGTGTAATACGGATGCACTCCACACCCCTAATCCTACCCAAGGGGTTTACAGTGCGTATCATATGCGCTGTTTATATGCCAATCTCCTTATGAGCTTCAGATTTTTTTTATGTATTGGGTATTGGAAATACTATAGTGCTTAGCAAAAAATATTATTAAACAAGTATTATTAAAAATATGCCTAATGTTGGTTCAACTTTAATTTAGGAATTCAATGTGTAAACATATTTATGTTTGGGTTTTTTTTATCAACGATTAATCACAGAAACATTTGGGATTAATTAGTTAAAAGTTTTAAATCAATTTACAGCGTTAATTATCTTTATGTTTCCCACGTAGGGTGGGCCAGACCTCACAATAACAGAAAGTGACCTGAATCTCACACAAACTCAAATAGTGTTGCCCCTGTGTGCCCTTTGCGGGTGTGTCTATGTGCTTATGGCATTTTTACAAGGACATGTATTATTATTAATGCTGCATTGTATCTTTTGTCATGATTAAGGTCGTAAATATGTTAGGTGTGTGTGCGTTTTAGTATAAAACTGAAGTGTGATGGAAACACTTAAGAATCAGGAAGCAGGAATGACTGTTGGACTGTACTGAGGGACTTTCCTCAAGAGTGTGCAACAGTTATCAAAACAATGCCCATGTTTTACACCATGACAATGTTTTGTGTCTCATAAAAAAAGAAGTTTATTTTTCTTCTCTTCTGTTGACTGAAGGTCAACCAAGTGTCTGGTTCTTACAGTTACACTCTGAGTGTGTGTCTTTTCAAAGCATTGGCTCCTGATTGAGCGCTGAGCAGAAATCCCATCTCTACGTCCAACTCAGACTGTTTTCAGATCTATTTCTGTATGTGTAGCCTCTTTAAAGTGACCCAATTGTGTGTATGTGTGTGTAGTGAGGAGGACAGTTCGCCCTTGGCTCCTTTCTCGCTTTCTTAACCCCTCCGGTTCTATCCAACTTTCTTTCTCTCAAACTCTTTCTTATGTTCCAGTCATTTTACAATTTGCATTGCCCGCAGCATTAACTGTGATCCAGTTACTGCATCCACAAAATATAATCGACTGTGTGTGTGTGTCTTGTGATATGGTGGTGCATCAGGAGAATGATCATCAGATATATGTTCTCTCTCTCTCTCTCTCTCTCTCTCTCTCTCTCTCTCTCTCTCTCTCTGATCTCATAGAGGTGTGGACGCGGTGGACGCTCAGCCTGACTTTGAGAGTCAGCCTCAAGTTGTGTGTGTGTGTGTTTGACAGCAAGCAAGACTGCTTGAGCCCGAGGACATGGAATTAAACTTACGAAGGATTTTACTCTCAAGAAAACTTTGTGAATCAGTCCAAAGGGCAGGAAACAGTGGCAAAGCTGTTTAAAAGGTGAGTTTATGGCTGTTATTTATTTATTCACAATGATAATGAAATTTATATAGACTCAGTGTTTAGTGACGACAACCAAATACTGGACATTTGGAGAGATTCCTCAACTTTAAGTTTATTAGGCTATTGCTCTGACTGTGTTGTACGGGTATATGTAGTAGTAGGAGTATTTATGGGGGGGTTTTTTTGTGTAGACGGAGGCATTATTGAATTATTGAGTTTTAAGATGTCATTTAGAAAGATTATTTCATAAAACTCTTTATGAACATCCAACTTGACAACATATATCCATAATACACTGAGTGAAGATTACATTTAAAATTGAAAAATAGAACATTTAGTTATATTTATTATATATTTCCTGAAAATAAGATTCTTAATATCTCATTTATTTTGTTCTAATGATATTTCATTATTTTATAAACCAGATAATGGTACTGCTTGAAAAACTGAAAGTGCACATATTGTAAAATAAAGTGCAACCGATTTTTTTTTTTCTTCAGCGCACACATATACTGAACACACATTGATATTAGTCAGAGGAAGACCATTTCCACCTCCTGTTGACTGCTCACCCAGCATGATCATCTGAGGCCAAACAGCACTTCCTCCATCACACACACACACACAATGACACTGAACCCTTGAACCACAAAGCTGGCCATATAATTTCCATCTTATTACACGGTGGCTACTAATGAAAAAATAAATTGCCATTAAAAATTGATTTGAGTTGAAATTTTGAAATGACACAAGAGACATGAAACTAGCACAGTTCAGTCAATTTACCAGTTTACTGCATACAATATACATGCTGCAGAATCAGCGTGAGTGTGTGCATTTGTTTTGCTGTACACTTGGATGAGTTTTTGAAAACTCATGTGTTAATCTGTCTATGTGTTTGTGTGAAGGTGTGTGTGGTGGGGGCTATTGACATGTTTTAGGGATTGGGGTCAGGGACGATGGCTTTAATTTATCATCAAAACAACATCTAACATTCACACCAACACACACACACTTGAACACAATCATGCAAAGACAAACAGAAAGACGGATGCACACACAGCCACCTGCTGAAATGTTGCCTATTACAAGAATGTATCTGAGAAAATTTGCTTTAGATTTGCATCTGGTGGAGTGTGACGATATTCATGCATGCAAACTTACAACAAATGTAACTTGTATTTGCCTATATAGTGTTAGAGCAGAGTATATATACCCTCTTTATCAGTCTTTGAGAAAGAGTGCGAGAGAGAGAGAGAGAGAGAGAGAGAGAGAGAGAGAGAGAGAGAGAGAGAGAGAGAGAGAGGGACCAATTCACTTAGTAACGATGTTCTTTTGTGTGGGCCGTCCCACCCCTCAGATCCCCGTTGAAGGGCCTGCCACCAAACCTGTTGTCATAACAACAGCTGTCTTCCTGGCAACCCCCACCCGTCTGCGTTTTGTGTTTTTTACTTTGATATAGTCTGGGGTACAAAATTGTTCCCAAATTTAGCTTAATCTGGCAAATTAAACAATATTCAGTAGCCCTAATATAACCATAACCCCAACCCTTAAACTTTCATTAAAATGTTATATCAATACACATATTCCTCTAGAAGATCTAGTTCCTGCCATGCACATAAAAGTTAGTTATTGGTCTGCATGTGTTCTGAGCTGTGATACACACAGTACACTCAAAAAAATGTTTTTTTTTTTTGGCACTGTTCTTTTTACCCAAATATTTGATGTTAAAGTAACACAGATATATTTTACCTCCAAAACACTATTGTATTGCGTTTAATTAACTTAACCTTTATAATTTTCGACACCTAATTATCAATCGTTAAACTATATGTAAAGGGTTTAATTTCAAGATCCAAAAAAAAAAACCGATGTGCTGATTTCCAACATATTGGATGAAGATGGCGTGCGAAGAAAAAAGTTAATCTAAAGGCAAAGTCTTTAATTTCTGTTAGTATTTTGTAAAGTCTGTTCTGGGATGCTTTTATATTGCACAGAAGAAGAAAAAAATGTTGGCTGCTTGTTCAAATTTCTTAATTCAAATGAGCTTAAGCAACACAATTGCTATACATTTTGTCCAAACTTAATTTGATTGTGTTCAATCTGCTTAAATATATGTACAATTTAAATTTACTTAATCCATTTGTGTTGGATTACATGAATGATTTGTGTTGTGACTGAAACTGGGCGGTGCTTGTTAGTTCCCAGCATGCTTTGCATATAGCTGAATTAAGAGAGAATAAATGTTGAAATTAAGTGTTATTTTATGTGTTTTTGAGAAAATGAGAAAAGAGGAAAACGTTATAGTGTGTAATTGTGTTTAATGTTCAATTACATTGGAATAATTAGAACCATTTAAATTACAGTGGGTCACCATTGTGGAGAAGAGTGGAACATGTGGCTAGGTTGTGGACTGATTCAAATGAGTTAAATGCATATGGCTGAAGGAGCATATAGATTTTAGCATTTAATATGTCATTAAATGCTATACTAGCGAATAGCTATACTATAATTCCAGAAGTTCAATCGAAAAATCATGTGAATTAAGCTTTATTCTTTCAGTGCAGTTTTAAGTAAAGCATGTTCACTAAACTTAACCAGTTTAAGTTACAGGGAAGCAATTCCATTGATTTGGTTGGACATTACTATTTTACATTGATTCTTTCTTATTCAGTTGTGTTGTCACAACACAAGGAGCTTATAGATTTTAAAAAATCCATTAATGTTAATATAAAGTAATTTACTTGTGCGGACACTGTCCATAATTAAACTTTAAAGAGTAATTTTTTTGAGTGTAGCTGATGAACAGATGTTTCATGGCACAAATGTTAGCCTACTATATAGGGCCAATTCCAACCAGAAATGAGCATCCCTATGCAGGGCACTTGCATGTCATAATGAAGCCGTTTGCGAAGGGAAAAAGGAAAGACAACGTAATTCCCTCATTATATTCACAATTCAGCAATATCACATTAGCTGTTCTTACAACAATAATTCTGGTTGCGCTTTATTTTACAGTGTGTGCACTTGCATGTGCTTAAAGTAGTGGGCAATATAAGGTAACTACATGGGTTAAGGTTAGGTTTAGGGGTTGGTTCAGGGTTAGTGCCTAGTTATTACCCCGTTATTATAACTATTAGTAATAAGTGCATAGTATGTGCATTTGGAAAAGGATTGTAAAATCAAGTGCAACTAGAATTTCTTATTATTGCTTAATATAATTGTTGCGAAAAAATATAGATTTTATTATCACATTTTTAAAATATGCGTAATATGCAGGGCCTAAAACTAACCTTTTTCCACACCTGCCAATGGCCAGTGACATATAATATATTAAATATTTATTCGTTAAATATTTAAACATTTACGTTTGTTTACGCTCATGTTCCCACAAGGCACTGGTTATGTGTGTGTGTGTGTGTGTGTGTGTGTGTGTGTCTGTCTGTCTGTCTCAATTTTAGAACTTGCCATCTCTCCCTTGGACCCTGCCCTTACCTTAAAGTATCTACAATTAAACACATATCTTACCCATAAAGTATATTTAAAATATGTAATGTATGAAATACTCCGTCATTTATGGCCATACAGATAAGAGTAATACATCATTCCAAACTGTAAAAACTACTTTTATTTGTGTACACTCACAATAACAACAAAACGTTGTGCTTCAGTAAAATAAAGACGGCTTTCTGCCGTCTCGGTCTCTGTGAACTGAAGTGCGTCACATAAATGAACCGAAACTCAGCGTATATAGGCTACTTGCCTCACAGACAAATATATCTATCTATAGAAAGCTTGAAATGTTTAAACCAACCACTTCAAATACTGATTATGTAATCCGTATGAAAGGCGCATTTCTCTCTAAAGGCCCATTTACTATACTGAGGAGATGAAGAGTCATCATCGTCAACTTCCATCTTTGCAGCCGACACTGACTCAGAAAACACTAGTTTATTAATAAACAATTAAAATGTCTCCTTTCCAACACACTCATAATCATTACTTTTGCCAGTGCTTTGCAGCGAGCTTTATGCGTGTGCTTGAGCGCGAGGCATATATTCGGACCCTAATATATTTAAGTATTTAATTAATACTAACGTGCGACTAGTCAACTAATGACTTAAATGAACGACTATAGTCGACTACAAAAAAATTTAGTCAGGGGCAGCCCTGTAACATAATAATGATAACACTTTTGTAACGTGTATATTCTGTTTTGTTTTTGGTTATGTTCTGTTTCTGTTCCCTGGATGTGTAGCCTATGTTGTAGTTTCCTCTGTGTGCCAGTTAATCACTAATGAAGTTCACCTATTGTTCTTTTAGTTATCAAACCTTAGTTTCCTTTGTTAATTTGTCCGTTATTGTTGCGCTAAGCTTGGTTTTTCTTTTCCTGTCTGCGGGGCCGTTTACACGACACCGTTTTCAACTAAAAACAGAATACTTTGTATGCGTTTTGGCCGTTCATTTACACGACAACTGCGTTTTGGTGGCTTGAAAACGCAAACTTTTGAAAACGTTTTTCAGAGTGCAAGTTTTTGAAAAAGACATCATGGACATCATCATGGACATCATCATAAGTGATTATAAGAATTACACAAATCAACACAATTTGTCATCGTGAAAGGATCACTCAAGGATGATACATGTTTTCGAAGCCTTTGTGTTCAAAGGTTTTTTTTGGCATTTTCTTAAAGCGTAAAACGGGACTTTATATCAGAGAAAGACATTCTAAAAGTGGGATTAATGTGAATTTTTCTGTCTTTGTTAAAATAAAATTTACCCAGAAGACAAAGTAATAATACATTATTATCAAGATTAACATCCTTCTATAGACATGTGAGTTTGGCCCGAGTGGACTGTGGTAAAAGAATGCGTACTGTATGTGTGCATAGATATATACACTAGATGTCGCCTTGGCTACGGCGGTTCATTGGAACGAATGCGTCAATAGAGCCGCCATCATGGAGCAGGGGAGCCCCTCCTCTTTAATGCATCAGCGTCAGTAGGCAAAGGTCCAACGGAAATAAAATCACCATAATCGTCATGAATGCGATTTTCGTCATGAAGTTTTTTGGTTCATTCCAATGGTCAGACATGTATTTATCATTGAGTCCAGAGAAAATAAATTTTTTTAAACATTCTTCCTAGTTCAGATTTTGTTCGTGTGAACATCCATACGCAGCACAAAAGTCCGAAAATCCATGAATTCGAAGTACAGGCGGAGGCAGCGTTACTTTAGCCACTTCCTATGACAGGACCCCTGTTCCAAGATTGACGCATGCTTAGAAACCCAAGGCGACATCTAGTGTATATATCTATGGTATGTGTGCGTAGTGTTTCTTTACAAAGTGACATCGCCAACTACTGGCCTGGCATGAATAATACAGTGTTATTAGCCGTTTCACAGATCTGTGTGAACGGGGATCGTTTTTGATAATGTTGTCATCTGTACAAAGAAATACTTGGTAACGCTTTAGATTACAGCCCGGAAAGTACTGCGTAATTAAAGCGATTTTACAGCGTAACCTTCGTGTACCTATAACATACTTACAATATAAGTATAAAGGGAACAATATTTAAAGTTTGGGGAATAAAGGGGTAACAACCAGGAGAATTAAAAAAAAATATTTATACTGTAAGTATAGAACTACTTATTCTACTATTATGATATAACAATCTTACATTTGGGAGCAATTTAGCAAGAACATACACTGTGTACCTTTTTGAAATAATGGTGAACCAGTACATACTGTATAGCTTTTTTTTTATTACAGGGTACATATCCATGCATTTATAAAGTAATATTTTTAACAAAAGTGCACTGAAAACTAAAACTATTGCAACCTTTGCTTAAATATTGGGGAAAGATACTCTTGTTTCATGTAGTGGTTCTTGTTACCCTCTTGTTTCATGTAGTACCAGGGTAAGTGTGACATTGCGGGCTGTAAATTAAAGTGGTGCTTGTTACCCTCTTGTTCCATGTAGTTACAGGGTAAGTACAATAAAAATGCATCCACACAATCTTATATCACTGACTCGGAAACCTTTATTTATTATACAAGCACCACTTACCCTGTAACCACATCAAACAAGATATATTTCCCAGTATTTAAAAAAATTGCATTAGTCTTAGCTTTTCTTGCCTTGAAACATGTTAGCCCAAACTTAAACATCTGCACTATTGCTATCAAATTATAATAATTTTTTTAAATTGTATAAATGCATATATATGTACCCTGTCATTTTTAAAAAGCCTATACAGTATGTATTGGTACACAATTATTACAAAAAGGTACGCAGTGTATGTTCTTGGTAAATTGCTCCCAAATGTAAGATTGTTGTATCATAATAGTAGAATAATTACCCCTTTATTCCCAAAACTTTACATATTGTTCCCTTATACTTACATGCAAGTACTTTATAGGTACACTAAAATTACAGAAAGTTACACTGTAAATTCCTCTTAATTACACAGTACTTTCCGGGCTGTAATCTAAAGCGTTACCAAATACTTTTCCGTTTTAGCACATCGTTGTTGTGTAAACATACCCTGAGAGTTTGTCCCTGAGTTTTTGTTTCTTTTGAGTTCTTGTTAATAAATTTAAAGCAACACCAAGTAACTTTTCCTCAGCGGTCGCCCTACAGGTTGGAAGCAGAATTGTCCATTACCGCTGTCGTAAATAATTTAGCCTTCCGCATATACTGTCACACGCGCACGCTCGCTGTTTATCCAGCACCGGCTTTGGAATCAACAATGGCAGACATCCCAACCTGCA
>JARWKJ010000021.1:31053446-31298446 GCA_029959095.1 Rhinichthys osculus
TGTTTGTCTAACACAAGGCTCTTCATAATGGATGTTTTTTAATAAATGCAGACAAAAAAAACTTCACAGTTACAAGGAATATAAGATGGTAAATATTTCATTGATGAGTTGTCAACTCAATATATCACCTTGGGTGTGATTTTACCCTAAAATGTAACACATCTGACACAAACGGTAACTCCAAATCCAGGTTTCGCTGGCTGGATCCGGTTGTTTCTGTGAATTGCAGCGATGCATTTGCTTCTTTCTTCTACAGCTTTCGTCAGTCTGTAAAAATATACCTCAGATTTCTTGTTGAATCTGTTTGTAAAGTCAATCTTTGCCGTTTTAGATGTGTTTTGTGTTATTCGCGGCATTCGCGCTAAACACCAGCGCTGCCACTCAGTCTTTTTGCCACTCAGCCGGTGTAACCAGTCACTAATGTGTGTGCGTGTGTGTGTGTGCATGTGTGTTTGTGTGGGGGGGTCCAGGTAAACCATGAGGACAAAATGTCCCCACAAAGATGGTAATGTTTGAAATCCTTCTGTGGACATTTTTCATAAGGGAAATCTCTTATAAATCAGATTGATGCTTTTTGAAAAATGTAAAAATGCAAGTTTTCTGTGATGGGTAGGTTTAGGGTTATGGTTATATATAGGGAGATAATTAGATATAATGAATGAACTGTTTGATGAAGTGGCTGTGGTGTATTGTTCACTTCAGCTGAAGGAGAACAGAGAGGACGGCTTTTCTCAGCTATTGATCAGGCCTGAACCCCCTGCTACTGTTTCAGTGTGTGTGTGTGTGTGTGTGTGTGTGTGTGTGACACTGAACAAGCTGACTAATGCAAAAAAGAAAAAGAAAAAAAAGTCTCTTTCTTCCGTATATCTGGACTGTAGTCCACATTTAGTTGAAATTTCTATTATATGCAATAAGCTGAGCTTTAGAGTGTTTTAATTACATCTCAATAAGTACATTTCAAAGTAAAACTTCTAATTAAAGAATGTATTATTGTGCACAAATATACATATGTTTATGAAGAAACAGTCAAAAAAAGTTTACTCCCTTTAACTGACCTTTTACTTCATTAATATTATATGCAAGTGCCGTTTTTAAATATACTTTTAAGATTGAAATACACAAAAATTGCATATTCAAAACAAGGTTTAAAAAAAAGGACAAGCTCAAAGGAAAAAAAAGGTATCCAAGTTGGTGGAGTATACAAGAGAAATATTAAATATGATTTATTTAATAGTGAACTTTATTGATAAAAAATAGTTCAATCTATTTTGAAACGTTTTTTTTTTTTACCCAATATGTGTGTGTGCAGTGTGTTTTATGTGTGCCAATGCCAAGCTCTGTTCTCATGGAGCTCATAGTTTCTCTCGTGAGTCTCTAGTGCATTTCTATGATGGAAGAGTTGCTGTTGAGTTGTTCTACTGCACTTCATGCTTTGCCTTCTGTAGAGACAGTCAGAACTTCATCAGAGCCAAACATTTGTTGCGGTTATTTGGCTGTCAGAGCGAGTGAGCAGTAATCATGTCTCGGTAAACAATCAAAGACTTATGAAAGGAATATTTTACAATTCCCAGCCAAAATGATACAGTGTCACACAGCCTCACTAGTGTTTGGAACAGGACCGTGATGTCAAACATAAGGCTCATGAAATTAGGTAAAAAGAAATGTCCCGTAGCTCACAGAAGAAAGTCAAAAGAGAAAGCGCGAGAGAGAGAGAGAGAGGGAGTGAGAGCGAGGGAGTGAGAGAGAGAGAGAGAGAGTGGGAGAGAGAGAGAGGCACTCTGTGGAAGCTGTAATGTGTTGCAGTGGGAGAGGGAGGAGCCACAGGGAGGGAGATTTGGGAAGAGAATCCAGAACTGCTCAATGTGTGAGTGACAGGCAGACCGTCAAGACCGTTGCAGTGCGGCTCAGTGTGTGTGAACCCTGGATTTACTGAATGTGTGTGTGTGCTGTGTGCAGATACCCTCAGTATCACTCAGGCAGACGGAGCAATCCTGTGTGTCTCAGGGAGAATGTAAAGTGAATTGAAGGATTAGAAGAGTGTGTTGTGTTGTGTGTGTGTGTGTGTGTGTGTGTGTGGCACTGGTCTGGAATACTAAGTGGATATGTAATCAAATCTGGATCGAGCTGCAATGCCTACGGGTAAGAGATCACACTTGCAATAAGTATCATAAACAGATGATAGTCTTTGTTGTTACTGTTATTATTGTGGAATGTTGGTTTTGTGTAGAATTAGATCATATGTGTCTTTATGGCGTGTGTCATATCAGCTCTTGAACGCTTTCTGTGAATGTGTGTAGCAACATCTGAACACTTTGTTGATTGATGTCTGAGCTTCAGAGCTGGTGTGTGTGTGGAAACTGCCCGAGTCCTACCGTGAGGACACTCTGTGTTTAAGTAAACGTGTGTGTGTGTGTGTGTTGGCAAGTTGTGAACTGAGAGTATTCATTTGGCTTAGTATATGCTGGTGGGCGCGTGTACCAAACAGAAGTCCTCTACACAACCTCAACTGACTGAGATGTTTGTAAGTGCATATGTGTGTGTGTGTGTGGGTTAGTTTACTTAGCTGTACTGTGGGTACAAAATTGCCTCCAGACATTACCTAGATCAGACAAAACCTTATAGTAGAAAATAAAGCAAATGATAAATTGTTCTTGGTTTGTTTGAAGTCATGATGAGTAGGTCTGTGTTTTCTGTGAGCATGGATTTACATTGATGCGAATAGTGTTACATTGTAAATAAGTTCATTTTACTTCAAAATTTCATGTTTGAGTCAATGTCTGTAATTATTTGTGCAATTTCTTATTATTTTAAGTTGAATCCTACACCTTTTTTCAGTGTATATGTGTGTATTGTAATAAGTAAGTGTGTGTTTGGATTACGTTGTTGTTGTTGTTGTGTGTAAACCTCTGGCTCTCTGTCGCTCCGTCTCCCCCACCCCTGACCTAAATTAGTCCCCCATGGGTTGAGTTTTTTGGGGGGATAATAACAGTTTAGAGTCTGCTTTAGACAATCCCAGCACCCCCTCAGGACATCTGTCCCTAAAGCAATACACCCCCCCGGGACACGTCCCAGCTGGAGACAGCGAGAAAGAGTTTGAAGCGTGTGTTTGAAAGATGGCATAGAAGAATTCATTGAAAACCTGTCAGAACTTATTTGCAGATGACAATTACTCGTTTCAAAAGTTCAAAAAGCGGCCGTCCTATATGAGGTTTTACCCTCGCTCATTTAGAGCTTATTTTGAAAGTACACTGTCAGATGGAAACGTGCAAAAATTGTACCTTTACGGCTGCAACAGCTCGTCACTGGGCCAGTACCATTAAAGGGACAACTGTGTTCCTCATCTATCCCTAAAACTTTCATATACCTTAACTCTAAGGTACTAAACTGCACCTTTTAAGGGTAGAATAGGTGCAAAGTTGTCCTTTTAAGGGTTCTGCCCCCGCTGTTGTACCTCTAAAGGTACAGTCTCCTTGTTCTGCAAATCATGTTTTGTGTGTGTGCATTTGTGCGCCGTATATAAATGTCAAGTTTAGGTTTCCCTGAAGCAAATCCGTCTCAGTGAAATCTAATATGTGAGCAGCACAGGGGCAGTGGGTCACAGGCAGACATTCACCCCTTGTGTGTGTGTGTGTGTGTGTGTGTGTGCGTTCATTCATGCAGGATAATTCCCTTTGTCACATTCTATTCTTTAAATGCATTCAGTCCTCTAAGAGAACCTCTTACCAACCTGTCAGTAATTGGTTGTTATAAATGTGCAATTAGCATATTGTCTTTCAACACACACTGTGTTATACACGTGTAATAAAGCATGTGCATGTTATATTATCCTAGAGAGGTGAAAAAGTGGATCATGCATATCACATTGCTGCTGTCTGGGAATAGAAGCACATACATGACGGACGGTGATCCTCCAGACGGGGCGAGCACAGTTCAGATGTTGTCCCGGACAGCATGGCTTTGCAGATGACGGCGTAGATCATTAGAGGAAGCCTGATCTATGATCATCCATCCGTCAGGAGCGGGAATGTGTCCGTCCGTCTCCCGTGTGGAATAGTTTTTGATAAATTGATGTTTAAGATTTTCCTTGGACTGCAGTCAGGCTGTTTTGTCTTTTCCCGCTCTTTGATGTGTTATAGTAGATAGAGTGTCTGTCTGCAAGTAAAACTAAAATAACTCTCTTTCTTTCTACTGTGCATCAGGTCTTTACAAAAAAACTGAAGTGATGACGAGTTAGATTGGCAAACTTTCACTCTAAAAATACACTGGGTTAAAAACAACAATGTTAGGTTAATTTTACCCATCAAATTGGGTTGATTTAACCCATTATACTGCATCATTTAACACATCATACTTTTATCATATTTTACAGTATAGCATGTTTTATATAGTTTTGAATACATATGTGACCCTGGACCACAAAACCCAAGTCGCCAGTCACAAGTCGCACGGGTATATTTGTGGCAATAGCCAACAATACATTGTATGACTCAAAACGATCGATTTTTCTTTTATGCCCAAAATCATTAGGATATTAGGTAAAGATCATGTTCCATGAAGATATTTTGTAAATTTCCTACCGTAAATATATATAAAATATATTTTTGTGAGTGGATTCAGCACAAGCGTGAACATAAATGGACAACTTTAAAGGCAATTTTCCAAATAGTTGTATTTCGAGGAAATACTGTCCTATCCTAACGTACCATACATCACTGGAAAGCTAATTTAATCAGTATTAATATTTAGTTTTAGTATTAATAATCAAATAATATTTGGACCAGTCTCTGTTGTCCCGTTTCCCCTGTAACGGCGCTGGATCTCGTGCCGAAGCTTGTGCCGAAGCTTGTGTCATGTTCAGCGGGGGAACTTCTAACTTCAGACGCCTTAAACGCCTTGTGTTTCACTCGTAGCCGAAATATGCTGTGACTGACAAACCGGTATTTTATCAAAGACACGCAACAATTTGATTTGGTCCTGAAGAGGTCACGAAAAGCCCGTGATTAATAACTCAACCCTTGGGTAGTTATATCTGACCCAGGATCTGGGTAACACAAAAACTACCCAAACACTGGGTTGTTACGTCTGACCCAGGATCTGAGTAACACAAAAACTACCTAAACACTGGGTTTGTTACATCTGACCCAGGAGCTGGGTAACACAAAAACTACCCAAACATTGGTTTGTTACGTCTGACCCGGGAGCTGGGTAACACAAAAACTACCCAAACACCTGGTTGTTATGTGTGACCCAGGAGCTGGGTAACACAAAAACTACCCAAACACTGGGTTGTTACATCTGACCCAGGAGCTGGGTAACACAAAAACTACCCAAACACTGGGTTGTTACTTTCAGACCCAGGAGCTGTGTAACACCCAAACACTGGGTTGTTACGTCTGACCCAGAAGATGGGTAACACAAAAACTACCTAAACACTGGGTTTGTTACATGTGACCCAGTAGCTGGGTTACACAAAACTACCCAAACATTGGTTTGTTACGTCTGACCCGGGAGCTGGGTAACACAAAAACTACCCAAACACCTGGTTGTTATGTGTGACCCAGGAGCTGGGTAACACAAAAACTACCCAAACACTGGGTTGTTACATCTGACCCAGGAGCTGGGTAACACAAAAACTACCCAAACACTGGGTTGTTACTTTCAGACCCAGGAGCTGTGTAACACCCAAACACTGGGTTGTTACGTCTGACCCAGAAGATGGGTAACACAAAAACTACCCAAACACTGGGTTGTTATGTGTGACTCAGGAGCTGGGTAACACAAAAACTACCCAAACACTGAAAAAATAACCCAAAAAATTACCCAAAAGGCTCAACCCAGGATTTGGGTAAAAAAAAAAAAAAACAAGATGTTTTAGAGTGTTGAGAACATTCTACAATCAGATCTTCAATCGGCCTGATGACTTTTGGGAGATAATGGGCCGGTCTGATTGCAGGAAATGGGCAGTGAAGAAGAGCTATTTATAGAGATGATTACTCTGAGTCATTATGTTCGATTGAGAGATAAGAAAGGATTTTTCTCAGGGTCTAAAGAAGAGGAGAAGCTTGGAAATGTTTTGAATCCGTTACAGACATTCCAGCTCCAGAAGTCGTGGTGAAGTTCCAACATGTTTCAGAGACCAGAATAGACCTTCTGTTGCTGGCGCGAGTGTGTGTGCTGGCCTCGTGCTGGACAGAATTAATCCCATTGGTTATGGACACGCAGCTCTTGGCTGCAAAACACACAGTGTCGTGGAGATATCAAGACCACGAGAGCTTTGTCTGGTTTTGAGCATGTGTCCGATTCTTTTCGGTGCGGTGATCAGAGATCTTTTAAAGCAAACGTGACGGTGTGAAATCTTTGCGTTTGCATACGTTTTACGCTGTAGGACACGTTTATAATGAATACACAACTGACAGTGTTTGAGCCTGAGAATGCACTGCATGGTATCATCATTTTAAACATATGCACTTATAACAATATATTAGGGATAATTCGTCAGTGACGCATACGAGGAATTGAATTTGCAAACTGACGCACGTATTTGAGGCAGTTCATCATTAAAGATTGACCTTATCAGTGTGAGCGGATAGACAAGTCTAACAGAAAAAGATACAAAGCATAGAACACAAAAAAAGAGTGAAAACATGCATGCATGTGAGGAAATACTACTGATAATTAAAGGATAAAATCTGTCATTGTTTAATTACTGTCATGATGTTCCGACACTGGATTTTTTCCTTACACAAACACAAAAGGAAAACGTAGGCACCATAAAATAATCATAAAAATAGTCCATATAATTCATGTGTTATTACAAGTCTTCTGAAGCCGTATTAGCTTTGTGTGAAGACCGAAGGTCACTGATAACCTTCGCCTCTGCTCAAACTCCCAAATATCATTTGCAGTGCGAAGGAAAATAATATGGGTTTGTAAATGAGTAACAGAATTTTTTTTTTTTTTAGGTAAACCACTTCTTAAACTATAAGTCAGAATTCACGTATTTTCAGAAGAACTTAATGCTAAATGAACCATTCAAAAATCATCTGCGGTCAACCATCTTAAACGCGTTCATAATAATGATGTTAATGCTTTGATGTTCTCGCAAGCTTCTATTTTGAGTTCCTGCAACAGTTCACGGGTCAGAACAGAAATACACACACCTCGAGCTCATTCCCTGCAGATGGACGTGTGTGTTGAAGCATGACTACAGTTTGATCTGAATGTATGCCTACATGTTAGATGGAATATATCTGGAATCTATATCATATCTGATAGGCAACTATTATGCAGAAGAGTAGTTGACATTTTTATGGGTGTGTGTTTGGGAATGATTATGTATGCTTACTGTACAGTATGTGTGCGGTAAGGAAATGCTTACTGTGCATAATGACAGGGCGGAAATGTACACTGCAGACTACAGCTCACACACACTGCAGATTACAGCTCACACACACTGCAGACTATAGCTCACACACACTGCAGACTACAGCTCACACACACTGCAGATTACAGCTCACACACACTGCAGACTATAGCTCACACACACTGCAGATTACAGCTCACACACACTGCAGACTATAGCTCACACACACTGCAGACTACAGCTCACACACACTGCAGACTACAGCTCACACAGACTGCAGACTACAGCTCACACACACTGCAGACTACAGCTCACACACACTGCAGACTACAGCTCACACACACTGCAGACTACAGCTCACACACACTGCAGACTACAGCTCACACAGACTGCAGACTACAGCTCACACACACTGCAGACTACAGCTCACACACACTGCAGACTACAGCTCACACACACTGCAGACTACAGCTCACACACACTGCAGACTACAGCTCACACACACTGCAGACTACAGCTCACACACACTGCAGACTACAGCTCACACACACTGCAGACTACAGCTCACACACACTGCAGACGATTTCACTGTGCATACTGTATATCTCTGTGAAACTGCATGACCTGTTGGGATTACATGTAAGTGTAAGCAACCAGAACACTCTTAGCAACACAACCACCCCAATCACCCTACATGAACCGATTCCATCCATCCATCCATCCATCCATCCATCCATCCATCCATCCGTCCATCCATCCATCCATCCATCCATCTATCCTATGTCCATCCACTGTTTGTCTATCTATCTATCTATCTATCTATCTATCTATCTATCTATCTGTCTTCCGTCTGTCTGTTCGTCCATCCATCCATCCATCTATCCATCCATCTAACCTCCGTCCGTCCATTCATCCATCCATCCATCCATCCATCCATCCATCTATCCATCAATCCTCCGTCCATCCATTCATCCCTCCATCCATCCATCTATCCTCCGTCCATCCATTCATCCCTCCATCCATCCATCTATCCTCCGTCCGTCCATTCATCCATCCATCCATCCATCCATCTATCTATCTAGCTATCTATCTATCCTCCATCCGTCTATCTATCTATCTATCTATTTATCCTCCATCCGTCTATCTATCCATCCCTCCATCCATCCATATATCCTACGTCCATCCACTGTTTTGTCTGTCTATCTATCTATCTATCTATCTATCTATCCTCAGTCCATCTATCCATCGATCTATCTATCTAAATATATATATATATATATCCTCCATCTGTCTATCTATCCATCTATGCATCTATATATCCATCTATTATCTATCTATCTATCTATCTCTCTCTATCTATCCTCCATCCGTCTATCTATCCATCCCTCCATCCATCCATCCATCCATCTACCCTCTATACGTCTGTCTGTTTGTCCATCCATCCATCCATCCATCTATCCTCCGTCAGTCCGTCCACTGTCTGTCTGTGTATCTATCCTCCATCCGTCTATCCGTCCATCCATCCATCCATTCATCTAACTACTACGTACTTGCATCCACTCAGTCTCAAGCGGCGAGTTCTTCACGGGTAAACACTATACACATTGTCTTCAGAAAATGGAAAAATTGAGTTAACATGTTTGTTTATGTGAGTATTACTGTTTATCTGATGTGATGTGTCTTTTATTTAAAACTAATACACACTTAATGTGTGTACCCAGCAAAGTGTGTAATAGACATCTCATTGACTGTGAATTACTTACAATGTATTGGGTATTTATATCTGCATTACATAAGTCACCATGATATCAGCCAGTGAAAACCCCATACTGGCTGACCGCTAGTGTGTTTTGAGTGAAGATAGAGTAAAAATAGGTTCAATTGGACGTACAGGCCTCGGGAAACGCTCAACTGTACAGCTTAGCTCACAGCTGGATGGACTTCAGCTCAAAGTCTGTATTTAAAGTTTTATTGACATCCAGCTATATATAAACACACACACACACGACTTAAGTTTGGGACTCTCTCAAAATCCCTTTCTCCCTCCAGTAAACTAAAAGCCCTGAACTCCTTCAACCCTCTTAATGTGTGTGTAACAGTAAAACGTGCGCCATTCATCTGAAGAGGGCTGTTGGGGGGAACTATTTGATGTTGTGTGTCTGATGAGCAGATGAGAGCGAGGCAGAGAGAGAGAGAGAGAGAGAGAGAGAGAGTGTGTGTGTGTGAGAGAGAGAGAGGTCTTTGTCCTTTAGTCTCCTCTGAATTATGTCATGTTTGAGTCTCCCAGCAGTAGCGCTCAGAGGGGGGCAGACAGGAGGCTTAATCCGCCTTAAACCCCCCGAGTTACTCTTCATCCTCCATCCACCGTTCACTGTGAGGAATGGATATGTGTGTGTGTGTGTGTGTGTGTGTGTGTGTGTGTGTGTGTGTGTGTGTGTAAGCCAGCATTGTGATATGAAGAGAGTGGGAAACTGAGTCCAGCTGCCTACCTTCTGAGTCACACTGTGAGCAATGAAGCTTCCTAAGACCTACATAGAGCTTCATAAGGCTTCACCAAATAACTTAACAAACAGGACGAATATCGCCCTTAATTACGGTAATGATTTTTGCATGCTGAATGATAAAACGGGTGAAAAAAATCCCCTAGATTTGTTATTATATTAAAGCAGGGAACTGGGCCAGAATATCATATGACATAGAGACTTAAGGTGTGTTTCTTTGACCAGTAAGAACAAATCTTGAACACCCTAGAAACCACTTCTCAAGGTGATGTCAACAGACCCTTTTGAAAAAACATAGCAACTATCTAGAACACCCCGGAAACTACCCTTAGCAATCACCCAGAACACCTTGACAACCATCTAGCAACCACCTAACAACACCATAACAATCACCCAGATCACCCTAGCAACAACATATGCAATAACCATTCAGGACAACCTAGTAGCTGTCTTTCAACTTTCCAACAATCACCCAGAACACCATAGAAACCATCTAGTAATGCCTTAGCAACACCCCATAACACCCTAGAAACTGTGTATATCAGTTGCTAGGGTGTGTGAAAAGAGCATACATAAAATCTAAAAAAACTAGATATCAGATTTAGCTGTAATTTAAGCTGGTGAAACACAGAATCCTCTGCTTAATAAACCAAAGGCTTTTTGCTCTAATGTGTTTGGTTGCAATGATCAAAGTGAACATGATCTTACAAATGTCTTACTATTTATTTCACACACACACACACACACACACACACACACACACACACACACACACACACACACACACACACACACACACACACACACACACACACACACACACACACACACAGCCTTGTTTTCTTCTTAAACCATTGCTTGGTTTCTGGTTACCTCTGAGCTTCTTAGCCTTTGAAGTTCAACAGCACACACCATGCTTGTGTTTATTTCTCTCTCTCTCTCTCTCTCTCTCTCTCTCTGTGCGTGTGTGTGTGTGTGTGTGTGTGCGTGCATGTACATACAGTACGTGTATAAGGTTGTAAAGGCACGAACAGCTGTTTTTTTACAGGGTGTATCACTGACACTGACTGTGTGGGCAAAAGACTGAGCGGAAGTTGGACAGACAAAAGTAGTTCCAGTCATGTGATAGTTGTGAGTTTCTCTAGAACTGGAAAAACTGCCTATACAAACAAACATGAAGCACAAGCCACTGTCTATGTTTCTCACAATTCAGTGATTAGTTTGCATGAGCTCAAACTGTGTGTATACAGTAGTAAAGTGAGAAAAGTAATCAAGTCTATCATGACAAAAGCCCCATTAAGCCTCTTCTTCAAAATGCTAAACATTCATAACATCAGCTGAGATGAAAACGTTTTAGAGACGGAGCAAATGGCTTACAAGTCAAGTTAAGGCCTGTTTACACCAAGGACAATTACTACGGGCTAATTATAAAGTTGTAATAATCTTTCTTATTTTTTGAGAATAGCGATCCACAACTATAACAATAACGACACAAAGTAACAATATCATTGGAATCACTTTCAAAACTAGTTTTTTTCCCTGCTAATGGACGATATAAACATCGACAGCCAATCAGAATCCACCAGACTTTAAAGAGCTCGGGCGTTTACAGTGGTAGACCACAAAACTGCTGTGCTTATAAACAGAGCGTGCGTTATCGTCCGTTCGTGTGGACGATTATCTTTATAGTCTTTATAGAGTCTATCTGATGTGCGCTGGTTTCCGCACCTGCGAAGGTCCACATAAAAGGGTGGTGCGGGGTACGGTTCATGTGAACTCCGGGATGGTTCGCTGCTGATATGAATGCAATCGTACTAAATCATGGAAGTGAACGAGAAGGGTATTCCTGCACAACCGGAGGCTGCAGTTTCAGGACCCCAGTTTCAGGACCCCAGTTTCAGGACCCCAGTTTTCTGTTACAGCGCCACCTACCGAACCGGATCACCAAAAACACTAATTTAACCCCTTTCCCGGCAAAGATCACAGACGGCCCCAGATTATTGTTGTTCAACATTCATTATTCGTTAAAACATCACACTCTTACTTATTTGATTTAGACAAACTGAGCATCATTAGACATATTTAAAACTAGAGCTTCGATAGTTGACCACTGTTTATGATAAAACTGGTTTGCGGTGACATTCATTTCTTAATTTATGACAGCAGTGCAAAATTATTCATCTGTAATGTTCGTTATTTTGAATAGAAATCATCACTCATAAAGCAGTCATTCACGTCTTCTCCGGTTTATTTGTGTTCACATACATACAGCATCCGCCAGGGCTCTTAGTCCAATGGTGCACACAGTGGTTAAATTGGCTTTTATAGGGAGGGGGAGCCCTTATTTACGGTGAATGGTCATGCATTCAAAATCACGCCGTAAAATGATTTTACACCAAAGAGGCTCTTTTTCCAGTATTAATGTGTAAGGTAGGGTTGAGTACTTATATAAACAAAGAGAAATACTTTACAATTTTTTTACCTTTAATGTTAACAGACAGGCGACGGATTTCACCCTCGGAAAATGTATGAAATTGAACATGTTCATGATTTATGAATTATGTTGATTTAAAAGAATCAGGGCCGGCCGTATGGGTTTTTTTCTGAGTAAAAGTTTGAAAAAAATTATCTTGCTAGGGGGGTTTGGGGGCATGCCCAACAAGAAAAATTTGGTTTTCCTGATCTCGACATGTCCATTTTAAGGTGTTTTGAAGGCCAAAAAAAAATGGACAACAGTAGCTTTAAAAGCATGTCAGTGCTCAGTAGCATGAAGTAGGCCTAATTTATCAGATAACAGATTCTTGAACATGAGAATCAGTTTAAATGTCGCAATGAGTGATCCACACTATAAAATGGACATGCAGAATGTTTATGCATATTGTTGACAACACACAATCACATATTCGAAACGGGAATGTCCTTAAATAAGAAATGATTCAAATTATTTTGTAGATGTTACACTTCAAACAAACGCCAATGCAATCATGCTGTGCCCATATGAGCAATTAGTGTGAGCATCAAAGATCAGTTTCAGCTACTTTTTCTTTTCTAAATTAATCAATATTTTTGGACTAGCTAATCTGTTCATTTAATTAATGGTTCAATTGCTCACTCATAAAGACAGTCACTTGTCGCCACCTTCTGGCTTAATTATGCAAGTTAATTGCGCAAACACGAACAAGCGGAGTGATACAAACAGTGAAAAGTCGAACACATTCGAGGTAACGTTATACAAATATTTTAGGCTATGTAAAATAATGGCAATATATTGAATAGGGTGCTTGTGTTGTTAAATTGAGCTTATAGTATCCACTGTCTTTGATCAAACTGATTATTTCTGTCGGTCATTTAAAACTTTTATCGACAAACAGCTGTTTAGATTAGCTAATGCATCTTATCTCGCACTGTATGCCCGTTAACTGAAGCGTGGCGTTGGGATTGGCGCTCGGCTTGCGCTTCTGTGAACATAAATCACACTTGCTTTGATTGGACTCAAACATTTTGACATTGACGAGCGGGTGACGACTGAAGTGAACCGCTATTGATGACGTATGATTCAGTGTGTGTTTGTGTGTGCTCTAATCACTTTCCCGTACTACGGTGGCCGAGACAGCTCAACGCGCTGCAACTGAAGCAAACACTTGCAAATAGAAAAACACGCGTGCAAATAGAAAAAAACACCAGCAAATTAAAAAAAAACATCTTCATCAGTTTCACAACACACGTGTGCTCCAAATAAGGAAACGCGCTGCAAAAGTTCACAACACAACCAAATACAGAAAACACGCTGCAAATAACACAGAGCACAACGGAAATGTTTCCAGGGGAACCAAATAAGTGACGAACCCGGCTGAGACGTGCTTATTGCTCGTGAGCTTCCCTATGCCATACTCCCTTCGAAGGGCAGATTGCAGAGCCCTTTTGGAGTGAGCAAGGCTCTAGTGTGCTGTTAGGCAGCCGTGTGGAGCGCACTTGATGAAGGGAGCAACTAAAGACAAAGTGGGATGTTCCCATGACAACGCAGCACGGTGTCCATCAGCTGGTCTTACGACAGAAATATGATGCTGTTAACATGACGGATGCAAATACATTTTTATTTTTAGTTTACAAAAAAGCTTTTAAAATATGCGTTATATATCTGTGTCTCAACTTTAAAATTTTGGACCCTACATTACCTAACATTTCTTTATGAAAATGTAATAACATCAAAACAATTTGTACAGTGTAACTGATGTAACTTATAGATAAATATCTTTCCTTCATGTTTTTCTTCTTTATCTTTTTTATTTATTTATTTTAGTTTCCAGCTCATTGTTCGTTTCTCATTTGTATTCTGATGACATTGAACATATTGTTAATACATTTTGTACATTGTATACAAGTTGTATGTCATAAAAAATGTAATCTCTGTATGTTTTGCACAAACAAATAAATAAATAAACAAATAAATAAAGTATAATTTTAAGCTGTAAGCACCAGCACGCATAGATTTATGGATATCTATGCCGGCACGTCCCAGCCGGGTTCGTCACTTATTTGGTTCCCCTGGAAACATTTCCGTTGTGCTCTGTGTTACTTGCAGCGCGTTTTCTGTATTTGGTGGTGTTGTGAGTATTTGGAGCACACATGTGTTGTGAAACTGATGAAGATGTTTTCTTAATTTGCAGGTGTTTTTTTTATTTGCACGCGTTTTTTTCTATTTGCATGCGTTTTTTTTTCTATTTGCACGCGTTTTATTTTATTTGCATGTGTTTTTTTCTATTTGCACGCGTTGTTTTCTATTTGCATGTGTTTTTTTTCTATTTGCACACGTTGTTTTCTATTTGCATGTGTTTTCTTCTATTTGCATGCGTTTTCTTCAGTTGCAGCGCGTTGAGCTCTCTCGGCCACCGTACTTTCCTGACCATTGTGACTGACGCACTGCAAGCAGAAAAGAAAAGGACTCCCGCGTTCTTTAGAAAATGTGCCTTTTGAAAACAAAACCAAAGGTGCAAAAAAACCCAGAGGGGCCGTTTACACGACACCGGTTTCAACTAAAAACGGAAAAGAAAACTTTTGATGCGTTTTAGCCGGTCATCTACAGTACACAACAGCGTTTTGGGGGCCTGAAAACGCAAACTTTTGAAAACGGGTTTGAAGTGCAAGTTTTTGAAAAACGATACCATTATCATCTCTGTGTAAACAACAAAAATCATGAATTTGTGACATCATGCGCACGTCACGTGTATCACATGTTCAGTCTACGTTGTCACATCTCGTCTATTATGAGTGGTTGTTCTGTACTTTGTGCTTTTGTTTCCTGAGTTGTGATTAATATGTTTAATGGTTTAATTTGCCATGTTTTGGTTTGGATTGATATTGGTCTGTTATATTAATAGCACTGTACAGATAAAGAGTACAGGTCAAGTTAATCAAGGTAAAAGTCAAATGCAACCCTACTTAGTTTATTAAAAATGTTTGTCTAATAACCAGGGATTTGAGATTTGATTTTGACCTGATTATTAAAACTGCGCTGTAAATTCTGTTGTGTCAGTCATAGCGAAACTACAGTGAACTTCAATATACACTCACCGGCCACTTTATTAGGTACCCCATGCTAGTAACGGGTTGGACCCCCTTTTGCCTTCAGAACTGCCTCAATTCTTCGTGGCATAGATTCAACAAGGTGCTGGAAGCATTCCTCAGGGAGTTTGGTCCATATTGACATGATGGCATCACACAGTTGCCGCAGATTTGTCGGCTGCACATCCATGATGCGAATCTCCCGTTCCACCACATCCCAAAGATGCTCTATTGGGTTGAGATCTGGTGACTGTGGAGGCCATTTTAGTACAGTGAACTCATTGTCATGTTCAAGAAACCAATTTGAAATGATTAGAGCTTTGTGACATGGTGGAAGTAGCCATCAGAGGATGGGTACATGGTGGCCATAAAGGGATGGACATGGTCAGAAACAATGCTCAGGTAGGCCGTGGCATTTAAACGATGCCCAATTGGCACTAAGGGGCCTAAAGTGTGCCAGGAAAACATCCCCCACACCATTACACCACCACCACCAGCCTGCACAGTGGTAACAAGGCATGATGGATCCATGTTCTCATTCTGTTTACGCCAAATTCTGACTCTAACATCTGAATGTCTCAACAGAAATCGAGACTCATCAGACCAGACAACATTTTTCCAGTCTTCAACTGTTCAATTTTGGTGAGCTCTTGCAAATTGTAGCCTCTTTTTCCTATTTGTAGTGGAGATGAGTGGTACCCGGTGGAGTCTTCTGCTGTTGTAGCCCATCCGCCTCAAGGTTGTGCGTGTTGTGGCTTCACAAATGCTTTGCTGCATACCTCGGTTGTAACGAGTGGTTATTTCAGTCACTGTTGCCCTTCTATCAGCTCGAACCAGTCTGGCCATTCTCCTCTGACCTCTGGCATCAACAAGGCATTTCCGCCCACAGGACTGCCGCTCACTGGATGTTTTTTCTTTTTCGGACCATTCTCTGTAAACCCTAGAGATGGTTGTCCGTGAAAATCCCAGTAGATTAGCAGTTTCTGAAATACTCAGACCAGCCCTTCTGGCACCAACAATCATGCCACGTTCAAAGTCACTCAAATCAACTTTCTTCCCCATACTGATGCTCGGTTTGAACTGCAGGAGATTGTCTTGACCATGTCTACATGCCTAAATACACTGAGTTGCCGCCATGTGATTGGCTGCTTAGAAATTAAGTGTTAACGAGCAGTTGGACAGGTGTACCTAATAAAGTGGCCGGTGAGTGTATATACCTACACTAACATATTCATTAACAGATGCAATTTTCAAAATTAAAATCAGTGTTAGGCACAGATTATGGTTATTTATGTGCTTATTTTATGGATTGGTAGAAAACCCCTTTCCTAAATATAAAGGTGTGTATATGTTTTCAGTTATAAAATTAAGATAATGTGTTGTTTGCTAAATTAAATAATGGACTTAGCAAAGAGCTAATTATATTAAGTAGTGGATATTATGAATAAGTAGTGCACTTTAGCATTCATTTAAAGAGTACTTATTATGGAAATAACATACTTTAAAAGAATTAAGTAAATTCAGCAAGCAAAGTGAATATATAGATAAAGTGTACTGCTAAATGTACTGACAAGCACAATACGATTTAATGTAATTTCTATGGAAACTTTTATGTCATGTATTTAAATATCTGTGTAATTACGTATGTGTTATCAAGTGCACAATTTAATTTTTATTTTTAAGTCAAGTCAAGTCACCTTTATTTATAGCGCTTTTTACAATACAGATTGTATCAAAGCGCTTCACAGTGATAACATGAAAACAATATAACAAAGTTTGTTTCTAAAAGAAAATTGCGTCAACGTCCACCTTAAGTAGGGCAGATCAATAATATTATTGAATATTAAATGTCCCCAACTAAGCAAGCCAAAAGCCAAGGCAACAGTGGCAAGGAACCAAAACTCCATCAGGTGACAGAATGGAGAAAAAAACCTTGGGAGAAACCAGACTCAGTCGGGGGGCCAGTTCTCCTCTGGCCAACGAAGGAACAGTGCATGATTCGGGCAGCATTACAAGTCAGATTGGATCGGAACATTTAGAGTATTTATCCATTTCCATCTTTTGGAAGTCCAAGTAATCACGCCATTAACACATTAAGACGAGTTGTTGAGGATCAGTGCCATCCACCATAGAGAGTCCATATCGCCCGTTTTGAGTAGTCACTTCACAGGCTTTGTGATTGGAGCATCTGAAGTCTCCGTGAGAGGCTGGATACAAACTGGAGCTGAAGAACGCCATTTTCTCGGGACTCGCGTCCCGAGATAACAGCAGAGAAGCAAAAAGGGAAAATAATTAGCGTAGCTGCTGTTCATATTGATGATTTCCATAGCACAGTCGTAAATGATAAAACATGAAGACAGTGACTCTTGCGTCCCAAAATCACCCCCCTCCGTCCCCCACTCAACTCAGCCCAGCTTACTGACCTCTACGTCCCTCCTGCTGCTGAGACCTAACCACAATCTCACAATCTCTCCGCAACCCAACCATACGCGCCAACCCGTTTTACCAAGATTGGAGTAAAGTTTTTGTAGAGGAAGTTAATAATGCTTATGAGGTCTTTCTGAATATATTTGTAACCCTTTATAATAAAAATTGTCCCTTAAAAATGGGTAAAGTGAATAAATTTAACAAAAAACCATGGATAACCAGCAGGTTACAGAAGGCCTGTAAAAAGAAAAACAAACTATATCGTGATTTTATAAAATACAAGTCTAGTAATCATGAAATTACATATAAAAGATATAAGAATAAGTTAATAACTATAATCCGACAGGCAAAAAGGATTATTATAAAAACAAATTATATGAATACAAGACCAATATTAAAGAAACTTGGAAAATTTTAAATAAGGTTATGAAGCCAAATTCTCAGAGTAAAAATATTATAGTATTTTGAGCACAAAGGAAAGGTTATCAATGATGGAACAGATATTGCAAATGAGTTTAATTCCTTCTTTGTCAATGCCGGACCTAATATTGCGAAAAGTCTTGAAAAATTAAATTATGTAGAATGGTGTAGTAGTGCGACAGGAGGTAGTAGAATCTTACAGTCAATATTTCTCAATGAATTTACCGGAACTGAAATCTTAGATATTGTGAGAGAGTGCAAAACTAAAATATCTTGTGATGGAATAGATATGAGCATTGTAAAAAAAACTATAGACTGCATACTTCAACCTCTAACTTATATTTTCAATCTTTCTTTTAGTTCAGGTGTTTTCCCTCAAAAGATGAAGACTGCTAAGATAATACCTATTTTTAAAAAAGGAGATAAACATGAGTTTAATAATTATCGACCTGTTTCAATACTTTCGCAGTTTTCTAAAATAATAGAAAAATGGTTTACTCATAAATTAAATTTATTTTTGGGAAAAAATGATTTACTTTTTGACTATCAATACGGATTTCGATCCAATAGATCAACTGCCGTTGCACTAATTCATTTAACTGAAGAAATTCTTGCTGCAATGGACAAACAACAGTATTTTGTAAGTATATTCCTGGATTTACAAAATGCGTTTGACACTGTCAACCACAACTTATTGTTGACAAAACTACAACACTATGGATTAAGGGGTCAGACATATAAATGGCTTGAAAGCTATTTAAGTAATAGAAGCCAATATGTTCAATTTAAAAACCATAACTCGGACTGTAAAACTGTTGTATGCGGAATTCCCCAGGGTTCTGTAATTGGCCCTAAACTTTTTATATTATTTATAAATGATATATTTGAGGCTTCCAAAGACATTAATTTTTTGTTGTTTGCTGATGACACAACTGTGTTTAAGACTGGGACAGATTTAAATGAATTAATGGCCACTATTGATAAGGAAATGATAGAATTAAAAAAAATGGTTTGATTATAATAAATTGTTTCTAAATTGGGATAAGACAAATTATATGGTTTTTGGAAAAAAGGGAAAACAGGGATGCACACAATTAGTTATTGAGAATGTAAATATTGAATGTGTCTCAGAAATAAAAATTTTGGGAGTTATCCTAGACAGCAAACTTAGAAGCCTCATATTGAGCATATCAAAGGTAAAGTTAGTAAAAATATTGGTATTCTTTATAAAGTTAAACACATATTGGATGAAGCTTCATTACAGCTTCTATACATAACCTTAATTGTTCCATATTTAACATATTGTATCGAAGTGTGGGGTAATGCTTGCACCAGTTATACAGAAAGGCTTTTCTTACTTCAGAAGAAAGCGATAAGAATTGTGACTTATAAAGGTTTACGAGACCACACAAACAAACTGTTTATAAAATTGCAGACCTTGAAATTAAAAGAGTTGGTCAAATTTAAAATACTACAAATTATGTGGAAAGTGAAAAATAATTTGGTGCCAATACATATTCAAAACAAATTCATGCTAATTACAGACAGTAACAACAGAAGAAAAGGTAATTGTTGTGTACCATATTCACGCACCTCACAAAAACAAAAAGGGTTTCTTGCAATTGGGATCAATTTATGGAACTCTTTGGACATTGTGCAAAAAACATGTAACACGATTGTTCAATTCAATAAAATGTATAAAAAAAAATGTTCTTAGAAAATACGAAGGCAGTGAAGCATAAGAACCAATGTTTGACGAATTTGAAATTGTTAATTATTTAGATGTGAAGTAATATTGTAGCCTACCTTGATTAGGTAAAAAAAAAAAAAAAAAAACGGCGAGCCTCTGTTTTGTGTCAGCTAAGATTATTGAAAAAAGGGGCACGAAATTATAAGACTAGGTCTTCCTCATGCTCCTATTCAGCATTGAATGTTATTATTTTGTTGTTGATGTGATTAATATTGTGTCTGTAATAACATCATGACTGAATAAAGAACTTGAACTAAACTGAACTAAGGCTGTCGAGCCCCACTGGTGCGTGAATAGGCAGTTTCAGTGGACAACGGTTCCGTATGGCATACCACCTACCGCAAAACACAATATCTGCCCAACCACCCGTCATTCACGCAATATACACAGGAACGTAATGACTGTAAATACTATGCAACCTATACAAATAACCTACAGTCTCTTCAAGTTTTATAGTATTAAATGCATTTGATCTGATTCAGCAGTGGTATAAAAGGTTAGCATTATGTAAATGCTTGGCTAAAGAGATGCGTCTTTAATCTAGTTTTAAACTGGGACAGCGAGTCAGAGCCTCGAACAATATCAGGAAGGCTATTCCAGAGTCTTGGAGCTAAATGTGAGAACGCCCTCCCTCCTTTAGTGGACTTGGATATCCTAGGAATGACCAGAAGCCTCGAATTTAGTGATCTTAAAGAACGCGATGGATTGTAGGGCAATAGAAGGTCCATTAAATACACAGGAGCTAAACCATTTAGGGCTTTATAGGTCAGTAGTAGTACTTTGTAATAGAGGTCTTCACGGGTCCACTTGGATCCGAAAACCCGAGAGTGTCTCGGACACGGGTCGGGTACGGTATTAGTGGCCTCGGGTCTCGGGTAATTTAAAATAAATATGCCTTGAAATGGACCCGAGAAGACCCGAATTCTTTTAAACTATGTTGGGCATTTAAAATTGCCGTATTTAAAACAACTCTATGACACCGTTCTCTCACTTTTTCTAAGTGAGAGAGCGAATCCGCGCTTCTACGTGCAAATGGGCTATAAGCATAGACAGTAAAAGAAATGGACACAGCGACCCCGTTGATTTCAACGGAGAGAGTTGAAGCCCAACATGGGCACTCACTTCCTGATAGCCAAGCGTTCTGCGCAGGCTCAAACTGAGCTTGACGACGTAGAGGTCACGTGAGCAACCGTTCTGACCTTCTAGTAGCTGTGCCGGAACAAATCTGAATTGAAATCTGAAACAAATCTGTTGTTGAAATATTTTGTCCCGTTGCTTTTATGAACTCTCTATCTATGGGCTTATCCCTTGACTTTATACCTCCATGTCCACCCGATTGCCTCATAGACAGTAAACGATTGCCTACGAGCTTCTACTTCTGTCTATACGGTAATTTCTCTACTGTGAGCGTCCCGTGGTTATGACGCAATCGTTAGCCTATTTTTACAAGAATGGCTTCTACGGGGCCATAACATAAGATACAAAGTAATGGAGCCTTTTATTCATTGTCGTGTTTCTTTAGAAATAAATAATGGACAAATGGAGTCATTGGACGCCTCAGATGTAAAGTTATTCGCTGTCAAAGTGCCGCCAAAATGAATGGGAGTCAATGGGATGCTAACAGCAGATAGCCAGCTACAATGGCGGCCCCCGGAGGCAGCTTCAACTTCCGGCTGATGGATTACCCCCTTGGCTATAAGCATAAGCACGGTTGCCTCCGCATTTATTTACTCAGTTGCTCGCTCCACATACACCAACCCCTCCCTTTGCCAAGAAGAACTAGTGCGCCATCATGTGGATGGATGTTTGACTAAATGCAAGTATTTGAATTGTCGTTTAGCCAGGCCTGTCAATCAATTTAAAAAATACGCGACACTGTCAGAAAAGCATGGAGGCGATAACAGAAAAATGTCAGGGAAAACGAATGGTGGTTCTAATCATCGTATGGTCCGGTAAATAACATTATGCCAAATTTTATAGGACGTAATGGGTTACAGTGATGTGTGATTGACATTTTAGCACTTTTCAGCACGCTTACACTTGCGCCTCCATTTTAAGTGCATTTTTGAGAAACGCAGGGCTGCAGGCTGTGCACAATGTAAATGCCGTTTACGTTCGGGTCCAGTCGGGTTCTAAAGGAAATGGCGTCAGGTCGGGTCGGACTCGGGTCTAATTTTATCGGGTCTGTCTCGGGTCGGGTTTTTCTTTAAAGGGGTCATATAATGCCATTTTTGTACAAGCTAATATGATTCTTTAGGGTCTAAATTAAAAGTTTGTAATATACTTTAATTAAAAATTCTCATTAGTATTGCAAGAAAACACTTATTTTACCTGGTCAAAAACAGCTCTGTTTTCAGCACGGCGTTTCAGTGCATATGACTTTAAATGATCATGAGCTTTGCTGACTCCGCCTCTCTGTTCTATGCGTCACCAGAGCCGGCTCTGGCGTACACAGTTTGTAACACAATAACACATAACCATAACGTGTTGTTCAGTATAAACGTGGGATTATGCATTATATTGAGAACGTCATACATAGAAAACATGCCGTAATGTACCCTGAGTGTAAACCTTAGACGCATTCATTGTGAAGCATGCAGCTAGCGATTTACAAGGATTAATATAAATAGTAATATAAAGTTTAATAAAACGTTACACTCACTTCAGTTCTTCTGGAGGTTCAGCAGGAACACGAATATCTGCTACCGATCCTTTCTTCAGGAGCTGCTTCTTAGCAAAACCAGCTTTATACTGATCCTCGTTTATAAAGCAGTCTGCTGTGAAATGATTCGCGCAAACATGAGCATTGACGTTGCTCGTGGGGAATATTCCCTTCGAAAACAAACTCAGCCACTGCGTCTTCAGCGGTTCGGATTTAGGAACATTAAAATGACTGTGTTCGTTGTTACACCCAAGAACAGAACACCACAATCGCTTAGACGCCATTCTGCTCATAGACAGTGCTCCAGCATATCAACAATGACCGCGCCGGTCCGCGCTGACTATGATTGACAGCTGGCGAGGGCGGGTCTGTGTTGAAACGCGGCTGTCGCGGCTGTCAATCAACAATCGTGGGAGGGGCGTCCGTTTTATTTACGTCACAAAAACGAACGGCTCAATTTAAGACAGGGGAAAACATATAAGGAGATTAAAACAAAAACACTGGATGGATTTTTATCATTATATGATGGTTGTGTACAGACACTGCCAACACACATTTCAGTACAATCAACTTGTAAAAGTGCATGTACCATTATATGACCCCTTTAAAAAAAAAAATGTATGCACGTCGGGTTCGGGTAAGTAGTGATTCGGGTCTTTTCGGGTCGGGTACAGTTTTTAGGACCCGAGAAGACCTCTACTTTGTAATTGATACGGAACTTGATAGGTAACCAGTGTAGAGATGATAAAATCGGTGTTATATGATCATATTTTCTTGACCTAGTAAGAACTCTAGCGGCTGCATTTTGCACTAACTGTAGCTTGTTTATTGAGGATGCAGGACAACCAGCTAATAAGGCATTACAGTAATCTAGTCTCGAGGTCATGAATGCATGAACTAACTTTCCTGCATCAGAAACAGATAGCATGTTACGTAATTTAGCAATGTTTCTAAGGTAGAAAAAGGCTGTTCTTGTAATATGATTTCCGAAAGACAAGTTGCGGTCTAGTATAACTCCCAGGTCTTTTACCGTAGAGGATAAAGTAACAGGACATCCTTCTATATTAAAGTTGTATTGTAAGTGGTGGTGTGGATAGTTTTTTGGACCAACAAGTAATACCTCCGTTTTATCTGGATTTTTTAAATTAATTTATTTTTCACAAGGGTGTCTTTCTTAATCTTATTTGTAAATTACTTATTTGTAGCATTTTCAGTTCAATTGACAGCATTGTATACTGTATTGTATAATACTTTTCATGATAATAAAGTTCCAGAAAAGTTCATACATTTTGTGAAATCTCAAGCTGTCCACAGACCCCAGACCAGCACTGTCTGAAATGGCATGTTTGTGATTGCATATTTGGAAGCAACGGTGTGCTGACTTTTTGTGGTTTCATTAGTGAAACATTGCAAATAAGTTTTGTACAAATAAAGTAATGTAAGTTTCACAACAAACTAAAATAAACAGCATACAATAGACAGACTCATACATGAAAAGTGTACAAACACACCCACAGAAGTTTGTTTTACTTGAACATGACCCCACCCACCAAAACACACAACCAGCAGTGAACCCGATGCATGAACGGGCTTTAACATATACAGACACATTCATTTTCCAATAGTTCAAACTGCAATATATGCAATTATGCATTTACTTGAGATTATGTTTCTTGGTGGCCGCATCTCATTTTGTGTTTGTTTGTCTAGTGAAAGTGGGTCAGTGTGTGAGTTTAGCATGCACAGGAATTAACCAATCAGAAGCTTGCTTAGACAATCAAGAGCCAATCATGTGGCTTTTTTTCTGGAGCCCTGGATAATAGAGATGGCTCCGTGTTGAGTGAGTAATGACGGTGATTATTCATAACTGGCAACTGAGAAGGAGACATGTGGTTGACTGCAAGACAAAAAGAAAGTCTTAAATTCCCTGGAATCCCTTTATATGGTTTTGTTGTCGGAGAGCGATTACTTGTTGCATTCGACTGACTTCCATGAAGCGATTTGGTGCGAATTGTATGAAATATTGTTATTCAACACTTCACTTTGTCCCATATATACAGTATAGATTACCCCTTTCCACTGCTGTAGTTTACCTATTGTGTCAACGGAGTGTAAAAATGACCATGTTACACTGAGTTGATTGTGTGCGCACACCTGTGCTAGTGTGTGTGGAGTGGGTGCGTCTGGATGGTCTTACAGTGTTGTGTTAGTGAGTCTGAGAATAGACAGTCCACAACCACACACGTGCACACACACACACACACACACACACACACACACACACATGGTCACACAGAGCTCTCTTTCATTTCACCCAGAAAGTAAAATGTCTCCATTACACGTTAATCTGCTCATTAAAGCCTCTCTCTTTCAGTGCTGGCCTTTCTCTTGTATGAAAGGCTCTGCATGTGTGTGTGTGTTCATGTGTGTGTTCTCATGGTTATTCACTTGAAGTGATGTGGTGAGTGCCTGTCAACTGCTGTTTTAAGACACATCTGAATCATGCCCAACACCAGAGACACATGGAAAAAACTCTATGGCAGTAAAAGCTCATAAAACTAAATAAAATAAACACTTGAGTTTGACAATTTTCTAGAGAAAATGCGAATGGTGCTTGATATGCTACTCTCCACCACAATTCAACCCCTAATCCCCTAACCCTGATCGAAGCATTAATGCTAAGATGTTGTGGGGGTTGTTATGAGGTTGCTAATGTCTTTTGCGTGGTTTCTAGGGTGTTGCTCACTGCCCCAATTCCAGCCTCTAGTCACCCACAAAGATATCTGGTCTCTAGATTTGAGTCCCTTTCTTGCAACAGCCCAAAATGCCCAAGCAATCACCTAGCATTATGCTAAAACTCATTAGCAAGCACATCGAAGCACCCACAACACCAAGTGTCCACTCTGGTGTGTTACATCTCAGTCTGAGATAATGTTAAAGTGTAGCTTTCTCCTCATGTTGTAAGAGCACTGTTGTCACAAGAACAAACCCAAAATGGTTGAGTGTGTGTATTACCACACAGAAATGCTAGATTGCTGTGGGTTTTTCACAGGATGTTTTTGTGTAAGTTCCTTCTTGAGATCTATATCTCTGTGGGAATCAAATATGTAATTGCAGTGGGTGGGTTTTGGGGTTGTAGTTTTTGTGTGTTTTCAGAATAAATGACATTGTCTGATTTGTGGCATTACTTTTTATGCAATGCTACAGTAAATGTTGCTGTTCACTCTCAGAAGTTGTAGTGATGCTTTCCCAGAAAGAATGTGAAATGTGCATGTTGATTATATAATTTAAACATATTTAAATATAATTCAAATTAATTTTGCACACTTAAAGAATTATCGGTAACACTTTGCAATAAGATCCATTAGTATCTATTAACTAACATGAACAAATCATGAGCAATACATTTGTTACAGGATTTATTAATCTTTGTTAATGTTAGTTAATATAAATACAGTCCATTGTTTGTTCATGTTAGTTCACAGTGCATTGACTAATGTTAAAAAATACAACCTTTGATTTTAATATAATGGTAGTAAATGTTAAATTAATATTAGCTAATATTAATAAATGCTGTAGAAGTATTGTTCATTCTTAGTTCTTGTTAACTAATGTTAACTAATGAAGTGTTGCCGAATTATCGTATCGCATTATTTAACAAGATATGGCAAATTGCAATTTCCTTCAATATCGTCTAACAACTTTGGGCTTTTTATCTTTCAGAAGATTATCCATTCTCCACTGATGTTTTACCGCCACTCCCGGAGGTCCCTGTTGGAGGGCCGGTCCTGAGCCAGGCGGGAGGTCCCATCAGAAACTCTGCCCCGAGACATTGCTCCTCACGCAGCATGGACTCCACGCACTGCAGCGACCGGCCGGTGAGCTACGGATCCACGTCTTCGTCCGCCTCCTCCCGGGACAGTCACTGCTCGCTGGGGGGGCGGCCCGTATTAGGCTCCACCCCTGAGCGGGATCACGATTCTGGAGCCATCCGATTGGAGCTGGTGCCAGCCCGACAGCTGGAGGAGGAGGAGTCAGGAAGACAGACACCTACACCCACCAATCAGGGGGACGCAGAGATGCAGTCACCAGAAGGACGGAAAGTCCAGTATGTGGACCGAGTGGTGGAGGAAATTCTTGAAACGGAAAAAACCTACGTCCAGGACCTTCGCAGTATAGTCCAGGTATGCAAGGTATCCAGGTCACTTCCTGAGCGTCCGAAATCGAATACTGTATAATAAGCACTACATTTGGTTTGAAACTTTGACCATTAAAAAGTATGTTCTATATAGTATGAATGTCCGTAGTATGTACAATGTGATGTGAAATTCAGACATACTACCGTACATTTGCCACGTTGTCATTGTTATGTGACCTACCAGCGTCAGTTGCGCCGCTTCACTGCATTCACTAATCCTCTCCTGTGGCCTCATGGGATAGTGAAGGGAAAGTAACGTGCTATGGCTACTTGTCACCTACTGTTTTATAAATACTATGAATAGGGGCATATTTCTTTCGTCACATACTGTTTTTCGCCTGACCATATAGCAGTGGTTCCCAGACTGGTGTACGTGAGGAAAAAGTATGCGGACAAAATGCTTTGTTTTGCCATTTATTTAATTCTACTCCACCTAACAGGCAAAAAGCAATGTTTCCCGAATATCAACACGATTGCAAATGTGACATTGATTTTATACAACATCTCAACAAACCAAAAGGTAATATTAAGTGACCAACATGGCATCATGACTTTGCGTAAACATAGATGAGGTTCGTTTCGGCGTGGACATACACGCGGGGAGCTCAAAATGCGTATAGATAACACGCCACTTGACTTGAAAGTGGCGTGTTATCTATACGCATTTTGAGCTATCCGCGTGTATGTCCACGCCGAAACAAACCGTCATCTTTTGCGTGTATGTCTACGCCGTTAAATGTCCGAGCGAAACGAAGCAAAATGTAGTTCTACCAGAAAGACTCGGGAGATAAATTGAATGGCTATATACATTTATTGACAGCTCAGCAAGCATAAATTTATGAGTTCTTTGGCGTAGGCCCCGTCCTTAGCGAGCAAAGCGAGGTTAGCCGAATCTGCCTTTCCCGCCTGAGATGAAGGCGGGGGCGCAGCCGACCCCCTGGAGGTAAGGAAGGGACCATCCTGGTGGTGGTGATGGGGAGGATGGAGGGGAAGGTACCGTCTTGGTGGTGGTTGGGGAGGATGGAGGTGAATGGCAGCGTCAGCATCTGCGAACTCAGACAAGTGTAAGTACCAATCTTATATACTGTGACTGTTAACACCTGATTGGATAGGGATGAGGTAATACATGGCGCGCTGATTGAGTCTTCCTGACAGAACTTAAGCTAAAGCTTCCATATCTACATCTGGGGAGCGATATTTTTTTTCCTAGGATGGTAGGGGAAGACTCATAAATGGTAATAACCCCAGTGACGCAGTAGCAGTTTTAGGCACGGGCGAACCGGGCAATCGCCCGGGGCGGCATTTTCTCATGTCACATGGGGGGCGGCACGAGCAGTTAAAAAAAAATCATCATTTCAATTCAATTATTGGCAATGGCGCCCCTGCTTGCTGAGAAGGTGCCGTGCACAGAAGCTATGTCAAGGGGGTCTCCTGATTGGAGGTAGCTCACCAAGGGGCCGTTCGTTATTTCATATGTAGGCGCACGGGAAGCGCGTCCATAATTGATGAATTTCCAGGGGCAGAGAGATGAAGAAATTTACAATTTTCAGTATGGGGGTGCACCCAAACACGTGGGTGTTTTTCTCTTCTCCGTAAATAAATCTTGTAGCAGAGCTACAGCAAGCGTTTTTCTGTGGTGAAAATCCATTAGCTACTAAAACTTCTTTGTCGTTGTGGAGAGCGCAGTGCATGGTTGCATAGCAACGACAGACGCCACGGGAAAATCGGACCGAATTTGACTATTCATAATAAAATATAAGCTAATGTGCATTGTAAATGTCAGTAATTTATCTTTTTTTAAATCATTATTTTTATAAAAATGATTTAAAGGCTGAACTATGTGAGGTTTATCTTTTTATAAAACCTTTTTTGTCAAAACTTTATTTGAACGTGTACATGTTAGTAGATAACATAAAAGACACTCCTTTAAAATCTGGCCATCATCTTTAATGTTATTAACTTGGTGAATTGATTTCATTGTGTATTAGTAGGCCTACTTTTTGAACAAGATTCTATGTTTAACCGTGATCATTTTGGTCACTATTCATGAAATGAAATTTTCATACCATTTCATCTCTAGTTATGATTAACTAAAATCAACTATAATTATGTGTTTTTACAGTAGCCTATAATATGCAAAGTACAATTTTCTATAAAAAAAAAAATCTCTGATTCTGTTCTTTTCTCTGACATTTAAGGGTGACATAGGCCTACAAAATTTTGTTCTAAAACAGTTTGGATAGTTGTTAATATGAGAGTTATGAGACAATATTTAAGAGATTTAAGTATTGTGTTACTACATAAGTAGCTCTCGGCCACTTTTACTTTTAAAAACACTATTTCATGAAAAAGTATAGTTTAACAATGCATAATGCATAGAATTTGAGGCAGTAGCCTAACCGATGAGCTAATGGTTCCCTGAAAATTAGATTAAAGCAGGGGGGGTGTCTCGCCCTGGGTGTAATTCAATGTAGAACCGCCACTGCAGTGACGGGTAGGTTTAGGGACGGGGTTGCAAAGGTCATATATTTATATATTCATAGATGCCACCTACGTCACTAGAAATAGAACGCCGCCATATTGACGACCGATCTCGCCCGGTGGCCGCCCAAACTGCCCATTTGAATGAGAGAGAAAGAGAGATACATGGATGCAATTTTAATTTTAGGCTCTGATCCTTATTTGTTACCCCCAGTTTTCTTTTGTCCTTTATTATCTGCCCCAGACTTGCCCCAATTTGCCTTCCATGATATATATATATTTATCTTGTGCATAACCCCTCCCCATGGATCGCAAAGGCTTTCAGAGTAACTTACAGACGCGTATCAGCTGTTGCTGGATGGGTAAAAGACGTAAAAGTGCGGCACCTGGCCACCAAGGATTTATATTTAATTAATGGAAATGTTGGTATTATAAAAAAAAAAATCAAATGTATGATTTTGGTGGTAGTTTCTGACTAGATAGCTAGTTGTTAGGTAGTTAAGTCTCAGCTGGTAGCTTGCCAGTTGTTAGCCACGGCTCGCGGCTAGCTGTCATTAATCTGGATTAGGCCTGTCGCGATAGTCAATAAATCAATTAATCGCACGATAAAAAAATATGCTCGATAATTTTTCCGGCCGCGATAATTTCCATTTGCATGCTTTGTTCTCCTCGTCTCTCTCTCTACCAAAGAGACTGGATGACAACTCTGTTTAAGACATGACTGACATATTTTACGTGAATACTCTCCAAAACGGACATTTAAACATGATGTTGTGTGTATTTGTCCATTCAGACACGAAACAGCTCAATTCATTACTCGCGCGCTGTATATAGGGCTCTATGGCTGGACGATTCGGGCCGGGTGTGTGCGCACAGAAAGATGAGACATGATACAATATGAGAAATACAATGAGAGACATTTCTTCTATCCTTTTCTTTTGGTATAGAATAAAATACCAGTTCAGCGTTCCTCTTTCGGCTGTTGTTGCAGCCAACTGCACAACATGTTGCAGGCATTACTGACTCCGTCGGTCGTCAAGATGGCGGCGTAAAGCTACAGTGACGTCATGTGAACCGAAAGAATACAGTAATGTAACGTTAAGTCAACGGCGTTGATAAACACGCTGAAAAGCGATTATGCGTGTTGATAGCACACCAAAAGTGGAAATACCAATTGGCGTGTCATACATACGCCATTTCATGAGATCAGTCTGAAGTGACGTACATTGCAAACACAGTATTGGCCGTACAGTTTGCTCAATTTTACAATGAAATAATAGTTGTAATGAAAGCCACAGCGGAACTGCAACACACATCGGTGTTTCGTGAGCGAATCTGCGGCTTTGAATGGATCGATTCAATGACCCAATCATGAATACATCCACTTGCTTCGTTACCGATTGAATGAACAAACACTTTTGTCAGTAATTTCATTGACCAGATTTATCCATTAATATTTTTATTTTTTTCAAATCGTAAGACTTTTTTTTGTCCTGTGGAACACAATAGGAGAACTTTTAAAGATGTTTCACGCTGCTCTTCCCACGCATTGCAAGCGGATGGTTATTCATACTGTCAAGCTGCAAGAAGGAAAGGTCTAAAGTAGGGCTTTCAGTTAAACGCGTTATTAATGGCGTTAACGTAGGGCTGGGCCATAAAACGATAACTATAATTATCGCGATATAATTTTTCTCGATAAAACGATATCAAGAGGTCGATAAATGTTTGACAATGTGTATGCGTCAAAAGCGGAACGAAACTCATTTGAACCGCGCGCCACACGGACCGTTTATCCGCTCGGCTCAAAGTCCAAACGGCCGCGCAGACGCGTTTACTCTGATCGTCTCGCTCACGAGATCCAGTGAGAAGCGCTTGAGTTCAGCGAAGAACACAAATGTCCAGTTTAAACCAGTTTAAAGGCAGATGAAACACCGCTGACAAACAGGAGAAACACTGTACGCAACGATACAGCCAGAATCTGAATTGATACTGAATCCATTTAGCCTACCATGGATTTACTGTAACGTTAGCCTAGTAATATTAACTGCACCATGAAATGTGGGATATACATATTTAATTGTATAATATTATTAATGTAGACAATGTATTAAATGACTAATGGAATATAATTACAGTATTTAATAATGTATTTAACTGTTAGGCTACTGTTTTTCATACAAATACCATAGAAACCATAAAGTTACATTTTGCCATGATAGTGAGGTGCTATAGGCTGTACCTGGCTTTATCTGTGGTTATCATGATCTAAATGCATGATACTGGATGAGCAATGGTTAATTTTAATAAAACTCAAACAGTCAGAATATTACATTTTACCAAATAAAAATGTGGTCCTTAAATAAATAAAAAAAAAACAGATGTTACTGTTTTTGTTAATGAACATAAATTTAACATAGTAGCATTAGCTTGAGTTAGGATGTAGATTTACTGTCAACTCACTGTCAAATATGCATTTCGAGACAAAACATGTAATTCGAATATTGCAGCCTGCACTGCAAACTGCTGAAGAAATATTTTTCTTTTCAGATATTTATTTTGTTAAGGAAAAATGACAAATGTTTGAATGTTCTACCTCAGATTTTTAAAACCACAACGCTCTGGTTTATACAACTTTCACTGAGGAGCCTTTAAACTTGAAAGAAATAAAGATTTGACATTTATCGTGATAATTATCGATATCGACTGATATATAAAAAATTATCGTGATACATTTTTTTTGCCATATCGCCCAGCCCTACGTTAACGCAAACCCATTTTAACGCGATTAATTTTTTATCGCGAGATTAATGGTCTTTTTGGCCTAGCTTTTGCAACAGGACGCGGCATGCGCGGCGCTGCGCGGCGCTGCGCGGCGCTGCGCTATGAACCCCATTCATTTCAATGGCTTGCGCCACGCGAGGACGTTTTGTTGCTTCGTCGACCACAGCGCTTTTTCATGTTGATAAGAGCATTAAAATTAGAAAAAAATAATGGGACAAAAAGAAATCAAGAGACATTTAGAATAGATAAAAATGTCTGATTAATTGCGATTAATCGCAAGTTAACTATGACATTAATGCGATTAATCGCGATTAAATATTTTAATCGTTTGACAGCACTAGTCTAAAGTCATCCTTCAAACTTGCAGTGTTGTGCATATGTATGTAACAAATGCCATTTGGTGTCACTAACATGACCTTGTTCGACATGTCTTGATAAAGTTCAGTTCTTTGAATTATAGCACATTTGTACGTTATTTGAGAGCTTGGTAGCATCTGTAATATTTCCTTTCGTGTTCAATGGAAGAAAGTCATGCATATTTATTTTATGACAGGATGGCGAGTAAATGATGATATAACATTTAGTTTTGGGTGAACTATTCCTTGCAAGTACCTTGCTCAAGGATACAAACGGTAGTAACTGTCCAGTGTGTGGGTTTCTCATATACTTGGGATCAAACCTTGAACCTTTGTCCTTAAGCATGCAGGCAATCCCCATAAAGCATGAGTACTGGAGCTGTTTGAGTAAGAGTGTGTGTGTTTCTTTGTGTATGATTGATATAGCTGTCAAATGTAAAGTGCACATGGCTGTCATTTGACCTAGCGAGCGAGGAGATGAATGCTAAACTCTTCTTCTCACCCTTGCCCTGATTTTCTCACTCTTTCTCGGTTAATGTGAGGATGGAGAGTTTTAGGGGGTTGCAAACCCCTTCCCCACCTACTCCTCTACACACACACACACATTCACCGGCCCCCTGGCACTGAGAGAATGATAGATTGTTCGAGGACAGAATGGAACAAAAGGAAAGCAGGCAGGATGGATGGAGAGGACAGATAAAGTAGAGGAAAGTAGGTTAGGAAAACAACTTTAAAAGCAACTGTTCTGCTAACATATGAGACTGCTATTAATATGAATACATATTTTATGTCATTTAATGATGTTTTCTTTTAGAAATAGGAATGTAGAATTCTTCACACTGGAACCCCTTACATTGTAATCTTACTTAATTGACTTATGTTAATGAGTGATGGACACTGAAACATTTAGCTGAATTAGCTTTGGCTGAATTGAACTTAAAATTAGTTTGAGATCCGACAATAATTGGTGGACCCCCGCAGTACCACAATGGACCCCAAGAAATCACGGATCCTCAGCTGAAGACCCCTGGTTTAACAAGTTTTACCATGTTTATATCTAATGTGCAGATTTTTGCTCCCTTTTTGCAAAAGAAATGTAAAATTGTGAGCATATTTTATCGCAATGATTCTCTTAATCTGACCGCAAAGTTAGCATGCAAATGTTACGGTAAGTGTTGTTATTGTTACTTAAACTTAAGCTAAAATTATTTTTAATACCGTTTTCTATAATTGAAATACAGCTGAAATGAAATGAATGAAATAAAATATACATATTGGATGAAAAGTTAGAAATGTTGCCTTGGCAACTCTCTGAAATAAAACAAGTTAAAGTACTAAAATTACTAAAAACTGAAATAAACACAAATTATTATTATTTTTTTATCCTCCTGGGGTGACAGCATCACATTATTTCTCAGTTTTCAAAATGAAACAAACCTCTAGGTCTGTGTTTATGTGTGAGCGGGGTGTTGACGGCGAGGTGTTGACACAGGGTGTGTGTTGTAGAGTAGACACAGAAAGATTGTTTTACACTGCCTGGGGGTGTTCAGGTAAAGATTTGTATCTGACTGAAAGAATCACTTATCTCGTCTGTCATCCGAAGAGAGAGACATTCGCATGTAGGGCGGAGCAGAAGATACAGCACAAATACAGATTCTGACATGCTTTGTTTGCTTATATATTTTTTTGTGAGAGCTCACTGGGGGCTTCTGTAGTTCATCCAGTGTTTTCCTCCATCCTTAGGGCCATGACACACCAAGCCGACTTAAAAGAGCTAGTGGCGACAAAAGCTGAATGCACGACTGTCAACTAACACTTGCGTTCTGCGCCTGAATATAAGGAAACAACTGTCTATATCAGCGGGTATCAGTAGTCTATGTTCATCATTCAAAAGACTAGTGTATGAAAGCCTCTTTGTGTAACTTAAAGGTGGTGTTTATTTTCTGTATCACTAGTATCACCAAATGCAGCTTCTGCCTTTTTGGACGGGAGGTAACAATACTGTCTCAGCATATGCTTTGCATTTGGGTTTTAAAGTACAGTATTTATGGGAAGAAATGGATATTGTGGCCATGAATTAAAGGATTAATGTAAATTCTGTCAGTAGGAGGAAACTTTGCTTTGAATAAAGGTACATTTCCGTAAGAAGATTCCACAGATCATTCAAAAGTTCACTGTGCCGGCCATAGTATAATTTGCATAATGGATATGGCAAATACCATTCTTTGATGCTTACAATGTGCATCAAAGTGTCGCTCCCCAAGTCCTTTACATAACTTGCGGACATAGCTAATCTACTGATGTGCAAATGTTAATGTCAGATGTGAGAGATGAAGCAGTCTCGGGTTTGGGGGTTTGCCGTCTAAATACGGCAAACCCTGAAGAGGGGGGAGGGGGGGGGGGAGGGTGCAGGACCCTGGGTGATGCCCATCTCACATGACCACTGATGGGATTACTCATGCTTTCATCCGTTTCTCCACAGGATTACCTGGACTGCATCAGCAACCAGTCTCTTCTGCTGCTGGGAGATGAAGAGAGGAACTCTTTATTTGGAAACATCCGTGACATCTACCGTTTTAACAGGTACACAGACGCATCTGCTAGTTTCAGTGGCGAACGCATCTGTTTAGAGACGAGTAATGGGTGTTTGCCACTTGAACATGAACTATTAGGCTTTAAAAAAGGCACCATTTTTTAGGTACACTATTCTGTCCACACACTTAAACTACCTTGCCACCGACCTTAATATGGTGTTTTTTGGTCTGGTCCACAACAGGTTCTTATCATTTCCAACAATTAAAATCATACAACCGTGTCACAATTTGAATGAAAATAATAATTGAATCATTTGCTATTCGATGAATTCCCTCTTACAAACTAAATTGAATGAGCAAACATTTAGATATGCACAGTCCTGTTACCTCATAACATTCAGTAAATTATTTTTTACATTGGGTTATTAACTCATTCAATGATTTCAAACTCTTTTTATTTTGTGAATTTCATGGAAAATGTATGTTTATCAGAAACTACAAGTCAACATTTAATCCCAAAGCAGTGAATATCTAAGATACATTTACAACCCTGATACTTGCAAACACATTCAGTCTGGTATAGTTTTTTTTAATTTAATTATAATTTGGCCTGTTTTATTCTGATGTTTGTTTAATGTGTATTGGTAGAACTACTAGTTTTAAATGATTAGATGTGTATGTACACAATGTCCCTCATTTGGTAACTTTAAGTTAAGTTGGTAACTCAATATATAATAATATACACCTTGTATAACAGTTTGCCCCCCTGAGGTTGACGAAGGTTAAACATCTCATTGATTCCATTGAAGGTTAAACACCATTTTACAAAACTGAACAACATGGCTTGTTTTAGGAGTGTCGTGTGTGCAGTGGCTTTGTACCGTATTCAGAGAAAGTGTCCTTAATGCCCGTTGAGGGAAGATCTTCTGTTTCAGACTGTCTGTTGAATTTGCTGCCATCTCTTCCCTCAGTTCCTCTCACTTCGGACCACACACACACACACCTGCACATTTTGCCAGACTCTCTCCAAATTCAGCCCACACACACTCAGTGTTACTTCATATGACTGCAATGCAGAAGTGACCACACATGCATTCACCATGCTGTTCAATTCACGGAAGTGGGTCTTTCCTTCACAGTTCATGGCCTACAATACAGAGCGTTACTGAATAGTTAGTTTCATAACGGCTCAGTCCGGCTACGCGGATGTGAGTAATGATATATTACCAATGTGTGTGTGTGTGTGTGTGTGTTTTAGTGATCTGCTTCATGACCTGGAGAAGTGTAACGCCAACCCAGTTGCCATTGCAAAGTGTTTCGTAGCCAAGGTAAAACTCTCATCTTTTCTTCACACAGACAAACCTTAAAGCTTAGATCACTCAAAAGTCACACTCGGGTTAATATACACTTTTATTTAAGACTTTCTTTCTTTCATGCAACTCAAATGAAAAATTATGAAGAATGCTCGCACTATCATGCTCAAAACGATCACATGGTCACACAGATAAACAACCATCAACTCGGTCATGCCTATTACGTGTTAGGATAAGTTTCCTACCTCAAGTGTCTCTATTGACTGGCATAATAACACATACTTGAGTATGTTTTAGCTGTTTTATAGCTCTAATTAACAGCTGCTGGAATGCAACTGGTTTCTGTGGTTTTCTTTCCTGTGGTTTTATGTGATAATTGCTTTGTTTTGTTCGGGTTATTGTTGTGCTAATGTGGCGTTAGCAGGGGGCTGACAATTTACACAGTGCAAACGACTGAGGCTTACGAGAACTAAGATAACGCCTAAAACCCACACAGCCAGACCAGCCCGAGTGCCACACTGCCTTCAGACGTCTGCTTGCACTGGCTGTAAGGGCGTATGCTCAGGAAACACCAGAGAGATACACTGATTGACACGCAGGCTTTCCTTTCTCAGCCCGGCTCTCGTTGCACACACACAGGCTTTCACTCAGACACACACTTTGTGGTCAGTGTTTGTAACTGGTTATTACTTAAGTGTGTGTTTTGCTTGAAACTTGAAATCAGAACATCAAAATATGATATTTATGAACAACGCCAATTAACTAATATGGCTCTTAGTTTATAAAATGAACATAAATCTGTGCATATGTTTACAATGGATGAAAAAGTGTCCAAAATATATTTAAATATTTGTCACCTGGAGTTGATGTTTTAAGAGCATTTAATAATTAAGAGAATTATCTAGGTCTAGAATGTAAATATAAAAACATCAATTAATTTATTACATGGACATTTGTCCTTGAATTGTGTAGATGTAACTGTTGTATTTATTAGAAATACAGTATATGATGACACGTTTATCCCAAGAGGAATACCACAAAAATTAATCTTAAGTTGCTCATCCAATCAGAAATTATAGTCTAAACTATACCCGTGTTACTTTAGTATTATTTATACTGTTTATATAAATATTCATTAATACTTTTGAGTTTTCCGCAAAGCTTTGTTTTCTATATTATCAATTTTCTTTTCCATAGTTTGGATTTATTTTTATTTCAGTTTTTGTTTTAGTAATTCAGTGTAAACTTATTTCAGTTAGTTGCCAAGAAGCCAATATTTCGAATGTTAAATTACGTTTATGTGTTTTATCTAACATTGTTTTTTTTTTTTTTTTTTTTTTTTTTTTATTACCGAAAACTATTTTTAGTAGTTTTGGTTTTAATAACAACAATGAACTATTTTTAGTTGTGTTTAAGCTGTTTTGCACTGGGGGTTGGGGGTGTCTTGGGCTTGGGGGTATATTATGTATGTTATATTTAAAAAATGTCCTGGCTCTTCCAAGCTTTAAAATTGCAGTGAATGGCTGTCTGTCTTTGGAAGTCCATCAAAGCTCAACACCGCTCCTGGGGTTAATAAAGGCCTTCTGAAGTGAAGTGATGCATTTGTGTAAGAAAAATATCCATATTAAAAAAAAAAAATCGACTAAAATAACTTGCTTCTGGCAGACGGCCGTACGCAAGTCGACTTACGGTGAAAGCCTGCATGATGTCCAATTTAGTGGACAGAGGATTAATCAGAATTTGCTCCAAATCTAAAATCAATACTTGGAAAATTTTACTGTGATATGACTCACTAGATATTTCTTGATGCTTCAACATTTTTTATTTTACCTGCAAGAGTCTCTCCTAGGATGGATGGATATCCCAGAGCAGCTTGGCATTTCCATCGGCCATTTTGGTTCAGAGGGGAAAACATCTACAGTACAGACAACGTCTTGCCACTTGGTGGCGATGTATAGGATGATGCACAGGGTCACTGCCATCAGAACCCATGCATTTGCAAGAAAACGCTTTTTGAATAGCTGTCCACAGTAGTGACCTCTATGTGTGAAAGGGTTAATATCACTGATCAGCATAACACTTTCATTTATAAAAACATTTATAGGTTAAATCAGGTATAAAAAAAAGCTTGGCTTGTGCGTATTGGTCAGTCCTCTTGATAAAGGTTAGTCATCATCAGCAAATACTTCCAACCATGTGTGTGTGTGTGTGTGTGTGTGTGTGTGTGTGTGTGTTTAAAGGCATTACTCAGTTCTGTGGTATTGATATCACAAAGGAGCTTCAGGATTCCAGTAAAAGTGAGGGGTTTTATTACATCTGATTCCTATCAAAGCTTCCTTGAGAACACTGTCCTCTCTCTCTCTCTCTCTCTCTCTCTCTCTCTCTCTCTCTCTCTCTCTCTCTCTCTCTCTCTCTCTCTGTTAAGGACAAACGCTGACTCAGTGTATTTCTCTGAGAACAGTAAGGATCCTCCACCTGCTGTTTGCAGTTCAGACAGAAGCATATAAAACCCTAAAGCAACAAATATTGTTCTGGTCCTGGATGCTGATTGTCAATGCAGTGTCCCTTTCACACCAAAATGCATGATACAGTAACAGCTTTGAGACGAAACTAAGTTGACCATTACAGTAATATTGATATTGTAGCACACGTGTACAACTAGCATTGTCAAACAGTGAGCACATCTGATTGTGGTTCCAGACTTTAGAAAACAGGAGAAAATTTAGACATTTTCCCAAGGAGAACTTTCGACTTGGGTCACAGCATTTATGCAAGGACACATTCACTTATAAAGCTGTGTGTGTGTGTGTGTGTACGGGGAGAGAGAGGGCAGATGTGAAAGCTAGCGGGGGCGGCGAGAGACGGGATATTAGAGGAAGAGGATAAACGGCTCTTTGATACTCAGACTCTCTGTACTTTTCCAAGTTCTTTGATGTTCATATAGGCAGAATGAGAGAGCAAAAGACTCCAGATGAAGGAGGAGAAGAGAGAGATTTAATCAGAGCACGCTCACATCTAGCATTACTGTAAACATAACATCAGGACTCTTATTACAGTCACCGCGACCGCCGTGTGTGTGTGTGTGTGTGTGTCGCACCATCCTGATGTGACCTTTCAGAGCAAGCAAGCTTGTGTGCACAAACACACACTGGCATAGCCATCTAAATGTCCATATAACCTCGTGGAAAAAAGTACACTTTAGCATTCATTAATGAAACGTATTTAAAAGAATATATTTAAGTGCGAACGGCATGTAATGATTTGGGACACTTACTTGCAACTAAATGAAAATGTATAATAGTTTAAATTTGTATTCAATGTAGTTAGCCGAACTTTAGAGTGCTTTTTGACGCACTTATGTACATGCGGGTGTGTAAATGATGACAGGATGTTTATTTTTGGGGGAACTAACCCTTTAAAGCATTTAAAATGAGGCGTGTTGCTTGTCCTTTCACCATCACACAACCCTTTCTGCGTTATTTTTCATTACGGTATTATTTAATATGCTTCCTTCGAGTAACTAACCCTAATTTCCTTATTGTCTTTCAGAGTGAAGACTTCCACATATACACACAGTACTGCACAAATTATCCAAGGTAAGAAATATGTCCTGTGGTTTGTGGTTGTAGTTCACTTCCTTTGGTTTGTGTGTCACCATCTTTCACTCAATATAGAGCTTTATAAGTCTGTCTCAGATGCCTGTGTGTGTGTGTGTGCGTGTGTGGAATGTGAGACATGTGAGAGTGTGTGGTCATATTATATGTTGTGTATAACAGCACTGGAGTCTGTTTCTATATGTTCACCCCCGAGGGAAACCCCCAGTCTGACTGTCTCTCTCTATCACCTGTCCGATCTGCCCCTTTGTTAATTACATTTAAAAGTAACCTTTTGCACTTATTTTACCCCTAAAGATGAGAAGAAGACTACAATTATGGTGGTCACCAAGATGAACAGGGGTGTGCTTCCCAAAAGCATAGTTAGTCAACTATATGGTCGCAAGTTGCATCATTACCATCATAGTTTAACGATTCGCTGTTTCCCGAAAACATAGTCGGATTGAACATTCATAAAGGCCCCAATATAATATAAAATATAAATAATATAAAATTATTTATAAAATAATATAACGTTTTTTTTTCCGTTATTTGCTCAGTTCGAAGTACTTGACCAGCGGTTTACTGTTAGCCCAACGCCGCTCTACCTATTACGTCATTGTCACAGACCAATAGTAGTTAAACTAGTGTTTACTAGCTGTTTCAAACTCCCGAAACGTACACCAAACAAACTTCGATTTGGTCTGATTTTGTTCTAAATTAAAAGAATAAGAGTGAACCCATGTTTAAATCAGACACCTGCAAAACAAGAACAAAAATGTTGGTTATTTACAGCAATAACCTGACATTAATTCCATCTCAAACCGTTTATTTAGCAGAAGTTATTACTCTACCATCTATGTGACGACAAACATCAGTTCTATTGTTGAACCTACATAGTTCACAGAACAGATGCGCAACAAAGTGATTACAGTTTCGGGAAACAGTCATGACGAGCTATTTAATTTCTCCAACAATGCGTTGTACAATTAACTCTTTCACCCGCCATTGAAAGAAATTTCCGTGATTTCAGTGTTATACGGTAGGGGGCGCTATTACACACCTTCTGAAAGAGAACCGAATCTCCAGACCCGCCTTCCAGGAACTTAAAGGGTTAGTTCATCTAAAAATGTAAACTCTGTCAGTAATTACTTTCCCTCGTGTTGTTCCAACCCTGTAAGACTTTCGTTCATCTTCGGAACACAAATTAAGATATTTGTGATTAAATCTGAGAGCTGGATCACTCCTCCATAGGCTTCTAAGGGATTGAAACTGGCCGGCCCAAAAGTTATTAAAGACATCGTTAAAATAGTCCGAGTGACTACAGTGGCTCAACCTTAAGTTTATCAAGCGACGAGAATACTTTCTGTGCGCAAAAAACAAACAAAAATAACGACTTTATTCAACTATTAATTTCCTTCTCTGTGGGCCTCGAGTGAGTTCACGTAGTGTAACAGCGCAGCGCTTCTGTTTTATACGTCACATGCACGCTCACTATTGGCCGACGCTGGTCATGTGTGTGATGCGTGTGACGCACAACCCAGAAGCGTTGCGCTGTTACACTACGTGAACTCACTCGAGGTTGGAACAACATGAGGGTGAGTACTGACAGAATTTTTATTTTTGGGTGAACTAACCCGTTGACGCTTCTCAATGGAGAGTGGCCAGACTCTACTATCTCATACTCGATCAACGGACACTGACAAAAAAGTGATTTTTGCTCAAAATGAAACACACACATTAAAGTGTTGAAAAAAATGCATTAAGCCAGAATAAGAACAACTTCTTTATAAAAACACTGGGTTAAAAACACTTTGCTAACATCCACGCCAGCAGGTGTCAGTAAAAAAAAAATCCAAGACTGCCGCACAACTTCCTCTAGTTAGGGGGAGCTTAAAGGGATAGTTCACTTTGAAATTAATTTTTGGTATGTTTTAGCTTACCTCAAGGGCATCCAAGATGTAGGAGTCTTTGTTTCCGCTGTAGTTTCAATTTTGATATTTTTAGGTCAAACCGTTCTTGTCTGTCAGTCATATAATGCAGGTCTATGGTCACCACCTCAAAGAGCAGCACAGAGAAGTCCAAATTAAACATGATTTAATGACTCGTAAATGTAAGTACACATTGATGGCCTAAGACACGAAACGAGCGGTTTGTGTGAGAAAACGAACAGTATTTATATCGTTTTTACCTCTTGTAGCCACAGCCACGTCCAAGTGATCTGAGGGCGCGGGCGCTTCGGTCTGCGCGTTACAAGAGGTAAAAACGATATAAATACTGTTCGTTTTCTCACACAAACCGCTCGTTTCGTGTCTTAGGCCATCAATGTGTACTTACATTTATGAGTCATTAAATCATGTTTAATTTGGACTTCTCTGTGCATGCTCTTTGAGGTGGTGACCATAGACCTGCATTATATGACTGACAGACAAGAACGCTTTGACCTAAAAATATCAAAATTGAAACTACTGCGGAAACAAAGACTCCTACATCTTGGATGCCCTTGAGGTAAGCTAAAACATACCAAAAATTAATTTCAAAGTGAACTATCCTTTTAACTGGATGTTGAAGTTTGCCAAATTAGTGCATTAAAACTTTGAAAGATACTGTTTGAGACATTTAATTGCAAGTATGAGTAAAACAAAAAATTTAATAGACTGGCACTACTGTGGACCAAATGGACCAGACTAATCAAAATGTGTGCAAAACTAGATAAACACTACAATTATTTTTTTATTTTTTTATTCCATACTAATATAAACATGCTGCTGTGAGATAAGTTCCTTTGATATAGCGTAGCATTGCATTGGGTCAACTTTACAAACATTTGTTTTGGTGTGTTAATAGGTGAGCGAGTGAGAATCAGAGATGAAAATATAAAGAGTAAGTCACTGTTTTTGTAGCTGAACAGTGTTGAGGCCTTCAATAAAGGTTACTGGAGATTAATGTGAATATGTGTCAAACATGTTTGCCTTTGGGTGCATGTATGTGTGCAGGGATTTGAATCTATTCATGAGCCCGAAATATGGCAAAGTTCAATAAAAGCATTGATATACAACACCTTTCCCTAGAAAAATGTTGCACACACCCATTAAAAAAAAAAAAAAAAAAATCAAACACACGGATGCGCGCACACACACACACACACACACACTGGGGCAGCACGGGCTGTCACGGGTCCTACTTTTGATGTTAAGAGAAATTAAAAGTGACATTAAGCAGCAGTTTCATCAGATGTTGCAAGGTGTGTGTGTGTGTGTGTGTGTGTGTGTGTTTGTGTGTGTGTATGAATGGATTCTTGTCTGGGCCATGGAGACCCTCTCTCCACACCCTCACACAGCTGTTGACCCTAACCAAGGTCATATGGCACACTCTCTCTCTCTCTCTCTCTCTCTCTCACACACACACACACACACACACATACAGTAACAATCCTGAAAGCAATAGCTGTATCTCAGTCATACTCGGGTCATATTTCCCATTGGGACAATGTGAAGTCTGTGCACAGGACACTGGAATGCGCGCGCGCACACACACACACACACACACACACACACACACACGTCTATCTGTCCCAGTGCTTTGTGAGGCGTGGCAGCAGACCTAATAAACTGTAAAATCTGTGTTTTAACAGAAGGGCCCGACCTTACTCTCTCAACCGTGCACACATGTGTTTTTGTTGTGTGTGTGTGTGTGTGCATGTCTGTGTGTTTGTTTATTTATGCAGTAATATGCTGTACATTTGCCACTTTGGATCAACCAAGACTAGAAAAATAAAACTTCTGTGATCAGTTACTCACCGTCATGTTGTCCCAAATGTCTTCCATGGAACACACAAAAAAAACATATTTTGAGGAATGATTCAACTGTTATTGTCCATAAAATGATAATCAGCGGGGTCCAAAACAACATAGGCCACAGTGAATTTATTGTATAAGGGGGAAAAAACTGCACAATGAAAGTCATAAATTTATACAGGTTTCCAACAACATGAGGGTGAGTAACTGTTGACCACATTTTCATAATTGGGTGAACTATCTCTTTAAGCCACTTTTAAAAATGGCAGAATTTGATAGCATCCAACCAAGTGGCAAGGCTGTGGCAAGTAATACACAATTGATGTATCCCGTTCATAGTTATTGTCGTAACCTACACATATGGTTACTTTACTAGAACATCTGTGTCAACGTGAGCAGAACTGACTTCATACATAAAAAAAAAAAACGAAAAAACATCACCAAAACACCAGTTGATCAAAAGTTATTTTGTATCTAAAGTCATTCAGACGTTTTAAATGCACTTACATGTATTTTGGCCATTGCATATGTAATATTTTGGCTGTCAGGGATATATAATCAACAATATGTCTTTGACCTGTTTATATTGTGCATATCTGCTGAAGTCTGTGAGACTAGATATAAATAAATAAACATTTTCATTGGCAATGTGTTTGTATGTATCTGCAGGTCCGTTGCTGTCTTGACAGAGTGCATGCGGAACAAAACGGTGGCAAAGTTTCTGCGAGAGCGCCAGGAGAGTCTTAAACACTCCCTTCCTCTCGGCTCCTACCTGCTTAAACCTGTCCAGAGGATCCTAAAGTACCATCTACTACTGCATGTAAGTACACACACACAAAGACCGTAGTACACCTGTACATAAAGACACACACATAGAGATGGTCACGGCAATGATCCGAGGTCAGAGATGTACTGGTGTCTTGCAGGAGATCGCCACTCATCTGGAGAAGGATTCAGAGATGTACGACGTGATCCAGGAGGCAATCGACACCATGCAGAGGGTGGCCTGGCACATCAATGACATGAAGAGAAAACACGAGCACGCAGTGAGGCTGCAGGTTTGTGTACCCTACACACACTCATATACACACAGGGCTGCATTTTCCAACAGTACTGTAAGCCTAAGTAGATCGTATAAACCTTTGGTGCCAAGAGTTTGTACCATCTATGTTGGCCTGTGATGCATTTGGGAAACTTAGTCCTAGAAACAGACAGGGAGTCATGCAGTTGCTTGGAACGTGGTAGCTGTTATTTACTTGCACAAGCTGGTGTAGAACAGGGGTGTCCTACTCTACCCCTGGAGGACAATCTTCCTGAGGGGTTAACCTCCATTAAACACACCTAAACCAGCCAATCAAGGTCAAATTAGGAAACTTCCAGGCGGATGTGTTGGAGCAGGTTGGACCTAAACTATGTGGGAAAGTGGCCCTTCTGGAGCAGGATTGGACACTCTACTATATCAGAACCACACAAGGTCACCAGATACTAGTCCAGTTGATCAAATATTGAGACTCTGTCCTTGAATAGAAAAAATGGCAATAAATGACCAGCATGGGTCAGTTAAAACCTACTACCAGCTACCTTAAATTGTTTTTAGCTGCAGGGTTCACACTTTTGTATGGGTGTGTGGTAACAGATAATAAAACATTCTGTTTGAGACTCATCAGACATAGACGTCATTCCCAACTTGCCTGTCGGCTAAAGTCCTGTACGTGGAAAGTAACACTCCTCTTCTTCTGCTCTCTCTCTCTCTCTCTCTCTCTCTCTCTCTCTCTCTCTCTCTCTCTCTCTCTCTCTCAGGAGATTCAGAGTTTGTTGACTAACTGGAAGGGACCTGATCTGATTGGCTATGGCGAGCTGGTTCTCGAGGGAACATTCCGCATCCAGAGAGCGAAAAATGAGAGAACGCTCTTCCTGTTCGACAAACTTTTGCTGATCACCAAGAAGCGCGAGGAGACTTACACCTACAAGGCCCACATCCTGGTAAGAGCCCATATACATACCCCAGGGAGATCAAGCTGTTTTTCAGGTCATGGTAGCTTTTTTTTTTGCTGGTAGTTAGACTTGGCCAAGGTGCTCTACCAGGTCAGCCTTGTCCTCACCGGCCGGTAGCCCAGCTGATTAACAAGCTAGACCAACTTGGACTAGCTATTGTCCTTAAGGGCACTTTCACAGTAGAAATGACAAGGTTTGGTTGGTGTGAAAATGTTTTTCCAGGCTTGGGTGTTGCCAAACAAACTGCCCCTGAGTCCACTTCAAAAGGTGGTATAGTGTAATTGGGTTCAAATGAACCCAGCAAATGAACCCTTGCACTGATTGGTAAAAAAGGAATCCAAACGACCTCTCTTAAGTATCCTTCAGATGAGACGTTATACCGAGGTCCTGACTCAATGTGGTCATTAAAAATCCCATGGCACTTCTCGTAAAGAGTAGGGGTGTAACCCCGGTGTCCTGGCCAAATTCCCTCCTTTGGCCATTATCAATCATGGCCTCCTAATAATCCCCATCCACTGAATTGGCCCGATCACTCTCTCCTCTCTACCTATCTGGTGTGTGTGTGCTGCACACTGGTGGTGGTGTAGCACAATGGAACAGGGAAAACCCTGATTGTAAAGTGCTTTGGGTGTCCAGTAGTATAGGAAATGTGCTATATAAATACCTCATTCATTCATTCAAGTAAACTGCGAATGATGATGTACAAGTTGAGCTTGTCTCCGAAATATGACCTTCAGCTTGCATTCTTTGCATCTCTTGCACTGTATCCTTGGCAAAGACAAGTGACATTCTGTGCATATAAAGTATGGTGGAAAATCCGAAGGCTCAAATATGTCAGCATGTTGCTACTACAGCAAGCAGCATCGGATAGCACTCACAGTGATGTCCATTTTACCACTTTTGACCTGCTGCAAAAAATAAACTGGGTTTATTTAAATTTCCAAGCTCGTACCCTCAAAGTGACACCTTTGTTTCTTATTTAAAGGGTTCATAGTAGTACCATAAGAGTACATATTACCACCTTACTAGGAATATAATACTACTCCAAAGTATTAATATACACACTTTGGGGCTGAAGAAGTTACAAAGGTGTTGCGTCGAGGGTGCCGCCCCAGTGAGAAGCCGTTGTTACCCTAAGGGTACCACTTTTACATTTTTGTTTTTCTGACAGTGTGTAAATGAAATGTGCATAAGTTCTCATTCTATCAAATGATTGGAACACTAAGTGACTATAATCTCTATTCTATGTTTATTCCCATCTCTACAATTGTGCAGTGCTGTAACCTAATGTTGGTAGAAGTCATTCCTAAAGAACCTCTAAGCTTCAGTGTGTTCCACTACAAGAACCCCAAACTTCAACACACTGTGCAGGTAATTTTCTAATTTACACACAGACGTGCACACACAGACACACGTGTGCACACACACACACACACACACACACACACACACACACACGCATGTACACACACACACACACACACCATGTAACCGAAGATCAGCAGGTTATGTTAAACACACAGTGGAATGTTTAGCATGAGGCCAGACTTCTGAAGGATAGCCAATCGCCTTGAACTTTACCCTAGTAAAACCACACCCACCCACCTACAGGCTTCAGCATGTATGAATATACGCAGACATTAGTGTGTGTGTGTGTGTGTGTGTGTGTGTGTGTGTGTGTGTGTGTGTGTGTGTGTGTGAGTGACGGTACGAGTCTCGCCTAAAGCCAGTGCTGTTACATCTGACCTGTGTGTTGGACGTCAGCCGAGTAGTCATAAATATGGTGCCGTGTACTGAACCAACAGAACGTCCGTAAATCACCTCGTCTCCTAATGATTGGATGCCTCACTGTTATCTCAGCAGCTAATACATGCCCAGTCATAGGTTCAGCTTTAACCCTAAGATGTTATGAAACCATCCATCCATCCACCTGTGTCATTAGTACATTGAGAAAACTATGTTCAACCGCATTACTGTAATGAAAAATCAGAGTTTACTTTCTTTTGAAATGAACTGTGTACAAGTGCGTCACTGGTGACTGGCGGTTCCAGTCGATCACATCTGTATGTTAGTTACTGATTGTGCTGACGTTCACCCAGTTGATGAAAGTGTTTGCTTTGATTTTGATGATTGGTGTTGATGTTCTTTGATTGCGGGATGACTGTAGCTTTATAGAGGTGTGTGAGTAAATTATCTTAGTTTGCAGATTGTGCTGATATATCTCTAATCCATTTTCAGGCAAAGTCTCAACAGGACAAGAGAACGTGGGTCCTGCATCTAAAACGACTGATCCTTGAAAACCATCCTGCCAAAATACCGGCCAAGGTTAGAACATGCACATACACATATTGTCCCAACTCTACCTCTGTACAATGTGCTCAGTGATTAGGCAGCTGTGGCCAAATCTGGCTATTCACACTCAACTACATCATGATAAAATAGTTCACATCTCAAAGAGAATGAAAGAACTTCGAAGGTGAAGCAGAAGTTTCTGTACTTACAGAAGTGAAGGCGTAGCGCCACCCAGAGGACTTTTAGTTGTCAAAAATTCACATTTTCACAGAGAAAAGATACACATTTCTGTTTACTCATATTTAGGTATACTCAAAGGTATACTCTATAATCATTTAAATTATTTGACAAATTTTAAGGTCCTGAACTTTTTTTCTATGTGTTTTTTATTTACCCTTTGGGTAAATCACATATAAATGTGTCTGAATCATATTTTGCCTCAAAATCAAAAGAAAAAATAAAAGATTTTATTTTTAGGACCATTCAGATGTTTTGCATTGTGATATGTTCATTATACACCCAAATTCTCATTAATGTAATACATTTTTTTATTTATTTATATTTGTTATTTTAATTGTTTAATTTATAAAAAAAAAATATTTATTGCATAATAATGCGTTTACATTTTTGATTGATTGATTGATTGAAGTTTATTTCGAGCAAAATAAAATAAAATAATATATACATATATATTAACACACACACACACACACACACACACACACACACACAAATAAAAAATAAATAAAAAAATAACATAGCACAGCTTATCTCCCATATACATAGATATAAATATATACACATATACACACACATTATTTACACTTATAATAATAGCTGCTCGAAAGGGAGTGGAAAGAAGTATAACTTATTTGCTCCCACCCCCAATTCCTTCCCATATATTACCCCATATATCCGCTGCCATTAACAGTTAAATAAATAATAATTTATTTGTTTTGATAATATTTATTTGATATTATAGTTTCTTACAATTACATTATGCTATCTCAATAACCGCTATAATGCTATATGATAAACATTAAACGTAAACATTAAAATATGTCCCGATATCTATAATAATCACATTATATCTAAAATATAACCATATGCTAGCATATTGTTTAAACATAGTTTTACAATAACAGTAATATCAATAATAATAATAATAATCATTATCATTATTTACTCAGCAATGTATACATATCCCACTCTATTGTAATTGTGTTACCATTTACAATATCAAGATAAATAAAAGGAACCGTTTATAATTCTAAATACTTCCGTTTATTTTACAATAACCAGAACCCGCCCCCCAATCACAAACACAAGAGCACCCAGATCCCTCACTCAGCCTCATATTTTGTCAACACCATTTCTTTACATTTTAATTTGAATTAGTGAATATTTGGGCATTGCTTGAACTGTATTATAATTAATCAATGTATAATTAAAAATTATAATTAGCATAAATTCAAGGTACTTCATCAAAAACTATCACACATACTACACACGAATAAATACTTCTTTCTGTCTCTCCACAGGCTAAGCAGGCCATTCTGGATATGGATACCGCAAGTAAGTATTAATTAAACTTCAAATTGAAAGCCACACACCACTGTGTTTGATATGTTATGCGTCTTTCCAATGACTGGATTTCATACACTTTTCTTAACTTTTTTCAGACCACCCAAGTTTCAACTACAACTCTGATGACAAGAGAGTGAACACTAAAGAGGGTCCCTCGCCCCGGAGAGTACGCAGGAAGACAGGTGAGACCCACTGCACAAATAAACAAACAAACATAATTTTTTATTGATCATCATTTTTACTCATTCTTTTTGTTTCTCTGTCTGTCTTTTTGCCTCATCATCAGAGCCCTTATCTAAGTTATTGAAAAACTCCAAACATATAAGTAAGTGTCATTTGTTTGAAAAATAATATTTGTTAATCATTTAAACATTATGTTTTGATTTGTTATGAATTTTTTCTTTCTCTCTTCCTTACTGTTGCTGTAGTATCCAGTCCAGATATACAGAAGGTAAAGAACACCACACATACTGTAACATGCAGGCATTAATCCATTATACAAATCTAATGAGAAATCTTAAACAAGTAAAAAAAAAAAATAATAATAATAATGTAAATGTATTTGCTCCTCACAGAGTTCTAGTTTTGGAGCCAGTCTGCTGTCACCTGTGGCCACTTTGGGCTCTATTGGCCGATCCCGTAGCCTTGTCAGCGAATCACAAGAATCTCTGGACCCTGGTGACCACAGTGATGTAGACGAAGAGCCACATCCACAGGATGCTGATGATGAGGATGATACTGGTTTGGTTAGTCTGAATTGGCATTTGATGTTTTTGTTTTCACCCGATTAATAATTACTAAGAGGTCAGTTAAAATAGCAGCAAACAAGGACATGCTAGTTGGTTAAGGGTGTAGGATCTGAGCTGCTAACATAATAATGAGAAATGCAGCCTCTGAAATCAAGTTTTCAGTCTTTCTCACCACCATTGTCCATTGTGCAAGGCACTTGACTCCATATTAAGTTAACTGGCCTAGCCTGTGTTCTAAATCTAAAGTACAATTGTTTGTAAGATAATTAGTGGTGCTTGCTACGAGAAACACTGCACAAGAGACCAAAAGCATATCTAGAGACCAAAATACATCTAGAAACCACCCAAGCAACTGTATGGCAGTGTCCTGATAACGCCTTAGCATTGTGCCTGCAATCTTTGCAAGGACATACACCTCTCTTATTTTCAAATATAAAAATGATTTTGAATAATGTTCTAAGAGACCACTTTTGCACAACCAGAGCTCTGGGGGACAGTTGAGAGTGCCAGGGAAGGGTAGCCGGAAAAGACTAAACCAGCAAGTGTCGGTGGACAGCATTGACCAGTGGAGAAACCACAACCTTACTCATGCAGACCTCCAGGTAAGGACATGGTGACACTTGATGTGGCTGGGACATAGTTCACACCACTAATTATTGTGATAATTATTTTGAGATTTAGCAACATGTCTCAATGAATGGAGTTGGCTTGCATTTATACTGAGAAAAGCAAAGCTTAGAATGCTCTCATACTTTTAAAATTTAATCTCATTACCTAATTAAACAAATTGTCGTTATCAAAATTGTATTTTAGTTCCAGCAGCACTAATATAATGTATGGTAAAAGTGTTATTATTCATTTTTCATTTAGACTGCTAAAGAGTCCCTGCAAAATAAGGTTATCACCCCCCCTATCCTACGGGTGACCGCACCTCCTGAATCAGACGGAAATGAATACAACACACGCAACATGCTGGCCACTGGAGAGCAGCCTTCTTTCCGCAACATATGGACAGATCATCGAGTCCGGAGGGCTATGTTTCCAACTCGTCAAAAGAGTTTTCAAATTGACGATGATGAAGACATCTATCAGATGTTCCTGCCAACGGAGAATGATACAAGCAGTCATGATGTTGAGAGCGACCATGAGGCTGCTGACCATCCAGAAAGACCCTGTAGCTGGCATGTTGAACAGACTAAAGCATCACGCCTAGACCTTCCTACAAGCAGGAGCAGAACAACACTTCGCAGGGCCAGCAGTGTTGGAGAAAACCAAAGTGAGCAACTAAGTCCTAACAAGCGAGCCCTACAAGAGGAAGAGACCAACAACCAGACTGAGTCTTCAAGCAATGAAATCTCAGGGTCATCATCTGCCGAGCAGTTAACGATTGATGATATCGAGAATGTTTATGACAACATTAGTTACGAGGAGCTTCAGGCCATGGGGCTTATCCGCAAGGATCAAGCTATCCATGCACTCTCTGAGGTAGCAGAGGTCAAATCTAGGATAGCTCCTAAAGTTATCATAACTCCAACTGAAACTGAGAGTTCATGTGAGACCAATAGGTCTTCTGGTCAAGAAGGGGAGCCATTTGAGACATGTGAGCTGCAAATTGTTGAGGATGAAGAGAATGTCTACGACACCATTGTCTTTCAGGAGCCCCCAGTCCTTCCAGCTGAGATGGATGATGGAAAGCCAGACAGTTTGCAGACATCTGAGGTAGATCTCATGACTAGCCAGATTTTAACAGGGTTTGTATCTGAGGAAAGAATCTGTCCTACCAACACAACAGAGGCAGATCAGCCCCACATTCCCTCTGCTGCAATTTCAGACACTGAAACATCTCAGCTTTCCACAGCTGATCATACATTGGAGAAAGTGGATGAGATCTGGACGGATTTGGAAAACTACATCCGGAACAATGAAAAGAAACCAGACAGACTTCCAGCTGCATTTCCTGTAAGCAGAACAGAGAACACATGTAAAACACAGGACTCTCCCAAAAAAGCACGTAATTCCTCACACAAAGCAAAAGACTCTCCAAGAAAAACACATAACTCCCCAAGTAAAGTGACCAGGTTGCAACAGAGAAGTAATGATCCCCAATGCAAAGCACAAGAATCTCCAAATAAGAAAGCTAATTCTGCACAAAAGTCAAGTGATTCTTCAAGTAAATTACCCTTAAAAACAATCCCTGTTGTTTGTGCTGCACCCGGATCACCCATCCCACCAGCCTCTAATCCCCCTCCAGGTCTATCTATGTCTATACCTATCCTCAACACTCCAGACCTCCTCCCAGAAACTGTGTTGGGTGAGAATGATGGAGCATTATCTTCTCCTGTAGCCCCTTCCCTTCCTCTGCCCCCGCCCCCTACCCCTGAGCCTCAACCTGGCACAGTGAAGAGCATTCGCAATAAACTTGCCAGATTAAGCAGCGGAAGCTTCCGGATAGACGATGAGGACATCCCTTCATCGAAGGACTCAGGACTTCATGCCATGTTTAGTAGCATGGACTCTGGCTCCTCTAGTCTGCTGCTGGGTGGGGAAGCTGGGGACCAGGTTCTTGAGCTTGGGGATAGGGGCAAAAACAGAGTGTTTCTCATGGCTAGACAGTACAGTCAGAAGATCAAAAAGGCCAACCAGTTACTGAAGATGAAGAGCATGGACCATGAACCCAGTTGCGCTAAGCTAAGGCTAAGCAAACAGAAGGACCTGGCAGCTATACTGGAGGAGAAGAAGCAAGGCGGCACTGCAATCGGTAAGACATACTGTACTTTATGGCTGATGTTATTCTTTCTTTGTTCTACATTGTGTTACTCATTGATGCAAAGATTGAACAATGTGGTATATTAGTTTATGAATGCATCTGTCTTTCTTCTGCTTAGGTGCAAGAATAGCAGAGTACTCTCATTTGTATGAACATGTGGTTTTTAAGGGTTCTCCAGCCACTACTCCAGTGCTGAAGTCATCTATCAGTATTGCCGGCCATCATCCACTTTTCCCCAGCACCACTTCCTCTCCTTCCTTATCTACGCGCTCTACACAAGAGTCTGACTGGCTGAACTGTACGTACAGTAATGGGGAACTTGCTGATTTTGTGTCCTGGCCAGCACAAACAGCAGTATGCACTTCAACCCCACAGAGAGGAATGACCCCTGCAATTTCTACCCCTGCTTTGAAGAACCTCCCGCCTACTCCTAGTACTCCACCCAATCAGCGTTGGAGTGCTTGTGTGACACCAAGTAAAGATGACTCCGATCACATTTACACTTCAATTGGACCACGAAACACCAAGGTGTCGTCCTATAATCGCTGCCAGTCCTCATCTTCATTGATAGACCCGACTGGAAAAGAAAATGGCAGGGGGCTATGCAATGAGGTGTGGGAAGTGAACGGAAAAGAATCAAGGACGCAGATGCCTCGACAGCACAGCCTCCCAGAATGCCCAGTCCAGGAAACTTCAGACCTCTCCGTGTCATGTGATATCACACTGCGGGACTCACAGCAAATACTTGTGCTGAACAGAAATGTGCCACTGAATGCGCAAAGTGCCACGGAGAATTACCTGGCCAACTTTAAAGACACTGGAGATGATGATGACGATTATGTAGAGATCCGTTCAGAAGACGAGGATGAAGAACAGAAGCAAAAAATAGCTCAGTCGGAAACCGCAGTAAAGTACGGCAGCACACCTCAAGGCACCCTCGTAAATGAACAGCAGGTTTCCACTAACCCTGACATGACTCTGCAGGGATACTTGTGGGATGATCCAGATTGCAGCCAGCAAGGTGTAAATCAGCCAACTATTGTCCAGTCACTGAGGGAAAAGATCCAGTGTCTCAGCTCAAGCAGTTTTGCATAGGAAGCAGTAATGATGGACTACATGCCACATGCTTAGCACATACAAGGAGGAAATGAGACACAACAGCTTAAAACATCTACATGGAACATGATACACAACTGAAAGACACAACACAAAGCACATGATATACAACATATTAACTGTAATCCATTGTACTTTACAGAGCTCAGTGAACTCAACAACACCATTCAATTTGAAAACTATGGATTCAAGCATTAGTTTGCTCATCTCTACACTTGAACACACTAAGATACAGATCTAAGCAGTATCACTGTACACAACATATTTCAAATTATATCTTTCTTTTCCTTAATATTAAGACCCAATAATTATGTCACATGACTAAGATTCGTGATCTGTACCATGACCTAAGTTTTACAAAGTTTCAAAGGGAACTGTAATTCAGAAAAGAAAGAAAATGAAAGAAGAACACTGGCTACATGGACTTGAATCATAGACACAACTTAAACTTATTTCTCTCTTAAAATGTTACAATATTCTCATCTCAAACTTCTGGTTATAATATTCTAGTACATGTATATAAATGTTACTATACAAGCTTTAAGATAAGCCACATAAGGCGCACATGCCTGGTGATGTTAATTACATTATCTGCCATCATTTCTGTGTAAACATGCTGACAGTTCCTTAAGCCGATAATTAAATATTTCCTTTTAATTGTGTAGACGTTAGTAAATTTGGTTGTGTAGGTGGCTGCATCTACAGGAAACTATGCTAACATCAGCCAATGACCATTCAGTGTGTAATTTGTAATATTTGCATGCCACATTTTCTCCAGGTCAAGAATACATAGAATCCATATATATTTTACTATGCTGTACATTAGATATAGATATAGATTTATCAGACTGGAAAGTCATAAGTATATTTAAAAGGTGATCAAGTTTTGCTAAAATCCTAGTTACAATCAACCATGCCTCAGAAATTAGTAAAGTATCAGTAACTATGGAGTAAAATTGCGATACTGTTTTTAGATTTAATTTAATTTAGCATCATGTCAGGACCACAACTAGAAGATGTAATCGGCAAAAAAACACAGGAGAATAAAATTTATAGTGTTAATTTTAGGTTAATCTGTTCAGGGGACCATGTTGGAGAATGAGGAGTTTGAGGTGTCAGAAACGTACTGTAATTTGATGTAAATTTGAGTTCAATACTTGTGTTGTCTGATCATTTAATTGTGTTTAGTGTTTAAAATATTCAGCATTGGCTGTCCCCACCCTGTCTCCACACTCAAACTACAAACTGTCTGTCATCCGAAAGATTTAGATATTTTTATTAATAATTTTCACAGCACATTTCAGTTTAGTTTTCTTATTTATTTATTCCCCCCTCTCAGTTGTCGATTGGTTGTTCAGCTGGTATGGTTTTGGGAAAAAAGTTTATAACGTGTAGCTCTGTTGTTGTATGAGCATTGTTCAAAGATGTTACCTTACAAAATGTTACATTGAAATAAGAAACCTAGAACCAGGAGTGAATGATGTAAATGAAAGTACCAGTGTAAATAAACTGAATTTAATATAGATTGAAGCTTTGAATGAAGAATGTTTATATAGTTTTTTTTCCTTCTATTTTATTTAGCTGTACATTTAATTTCCCGTTTCACTGGTGGGGACTGTTATTCATTGGAATTGTTACTTTTGCACTTTTCCTCCTTTTAAACATTCTGTTTGTAAAGATGTACATATTTATGAATGTTGCCATTTGCCTATTTTCATGATCTTAATTTAATTTTTTTGACATTTGTTTTGTTTTTATAACTGCCTTGTAGTAACTGGTCGAAGATGTATTGTTGGCAACAAATAAACCTTCAATTAAAACAAAACTGCTTTTGCCTTCAGTTTTTCTGAAGTTAGATGTTTGTTTATATTTTTGTCCGTCACTTTTAACAAGCACATTTTAATAGGGAAATTTAGGGAATTTTTGGATTCCTTAATAAAAGATGGAGAAAAAAACAAACAAAACTTATGTCTTATCTGTATTCGAGATTGCTTAAATCTAAAACTATTAATAAACTTTAAATTGTTTTACGATACAGTGTTTATCTTCGATCCACTGAATATATGAATATATTCTTGAATATATAATAAACAAGAAAAACTACAAAGGACTACAAAACATGGCACAGACCCGGAAATAACAAAAGTCCACACAAGACAAGGGGAACACAAGACAGGAATTACAACAGTAGGAATCAAGACACGTCAGAATCCATAGTTAGCTTCACTTCTGGTCTCCTGAGAAACCTTCATCTGACCGATTCGTGAATCACTGCCTTTGATATCCCTTTGACAGTTGAGCAAACAAATAAATATGACATCTGAAAGTTTTGGTTGGTGTTCAGTTTGTGTGTAAATGTACTTTTTTGACCAACTTTTTCCACTTTTGATTTTTGAGAAATTAAATATTTGCTTATAGTTTTCACCAAAGCTCTCTGTATTTTGCTGTAGATCATTATCTGAGGTTACGCTGCCTCAGAAGTCTGTCTGAAATCGGTTTTGTGAGGTAACGTTACATTCATGCACAGACGCTGCCTGCAAAGTCATTGCCTGAGGGCAGCGAGGCAACAAGTCAGATTTAAGACATCACCCTATCCATTTTTTATGGAATGCTTAATGAATTTTCTCTTTTTCTTTTATTGTCTAATGAACAATGGTATATTAGACTGCGTCCGAATGTCTAATCCGAATGCATGGATCCAATATACTGATACACACGTGTTTTCTTTCTCAGCTGTTTACATACATTCAAGACATAACTGACTGTGTTAGCATGAATTCTCGCCTAGACGGGGATTTTGACACAATTGCGTTTATTTGAACTTTTAAACGCAATAAGCCGTATAAATAACTTGTAACTGGTGTCTCACAGGGCAAACATGTGAATGTTTGGGATATTTTATGCCTACAACTCTCTAATCATGGTTATTGCTGTAGTTGTAAGCTTTCATTTTGAGTCTGTTCTCAGAGAAGTAAAAAAAAAAAATTTCTGATCCAGATAGGCCACAGGTTTTTAGTATGTATAATCATTATAAAACATGTTTATACCTATTTCTGTAAAAATATTGCAGAACAAGTGCATTGTAATACAAATATTTTTGAGAAATAAAATATGTATTTTTTTAATAATAATAATAATTCATTACATTTATATAGCGCTTTTCTAGGCACTCAAATCGCTTCACATGTAAGGGGGAATCTCCTCAACCACCACCAATGTGCAGCATCCACTTGGATGATGCGACGGCAGCCATATTGTGCCAGAACGCCCACCACACACCAGCGTACTGGTGGAGAGGAGACAGAGTGATGAAGCCAATTGGTATATATATATGGGGATGATTAGGAGGCCATGATGGACAGAGGCCACTGGGCAAATTTGGCCAGGATGCCGGGGTTACACCCCTACTCTTTCGAAAGACATCCTGGGATTTTTTATGACCACAGAGAGTCAGGACCTCGTTTTAACGTCTCATCCGATGGACGGTGCTCTTTGACAGTATAATGTCCCCGTCACTATACTGGGGCGTTAGGACCCACACAGACCACAAGGTGAGCACCCCCTGCTGGCCTCACTAACACCTCTTCCAGCAGCAACCTGGTTTTCTCAGAAGGTCTCCCATCCAGGTACTAACCAGGCTCAGCCCTGCTTAGCTTCAGTGGGCAACCAGTCTTGGGCTACAGGGTGATATGGCTGCTGGTGGCCTTTTTATCAATACATTTGCTACGCATCCACACCTATCAATACATTTACAAGACGCTAAATGAATAAATGTAAATGTAAATGTATTGATAGGTGTGGATGCGTAGCCCATATAGCTATGGTTCTGTATAATGTGTTACCTTGTTTTTGCACAAATTGTTTTGCTATATTTTACTTTTAATTTTTAGATATATTTAGCTACATATTTGTATATTTACAGTAGGCATAATTGGTCGGGGAATAAGACATTGTGTAGGCCTATGTTTATGCACCATGAGTGTTCATGCATGGACAGTAAAGTGTAGGCTATTTACATTAACCTGACTCATACATTAAAACCTCTCATTAAGAAACCGCAATTAGATCCAAATAACTTAGCAAATTACAGACCCATTTCAAATCTTTCATTTATGTCTAAAATACTAGAAAAGACTGTGTTCGCTCAATTGTGCTCTTTCATGCAAGAAAATGAGATATATGAAAAATTTCAGTCAGGATCCAGACTGCATCATAGCACAGAAACTGCGCTAGTTAAAATTACAAATGATTTACTTTTAGCGTCTGACCAAGGCTGTATCTCAATACTAGTTCTACTCGATCTTAGTGCTGCGTTTGACACTATCGATCATAAAATACTCTTGGATCGACTACAAATCTACACTGGTGTTCAGGGACAGGCATTAAGCTGGTTCAGATCGTATTTATCAGACCGTTACCATTTTGTTTGTTTGAAAAATCGCAGATAACGTCAGTAGACTATGGAGTGCCGCAAGGATCGGTGTTAGACTCTAAGTTTACTGACTCTGAGTTAAGCGTGTGCATCACAACTTTAAAAAGCCATTATCAATGGAGCGCAGATATTATGAGTCACCATGGTAACAGCGCAAGACAAAAAGAGGTCTGCATATTTCTCACCAGCAGTATGCAAAAAAAAAAAATTTAAGCAACGTGGCAGCAGCGGCGATCGAGAGAGTTAGTTTGGGAGAAAATAGTTGCTCGAGTCAATGCGTATGTAACGGTCACCAGCTGGAGTGCCCTTGAGAGACACCAGAGGGCACTCCACACCAGACGATCATGTTTCATTCACAAACTACATTTCCCATAACTCACTGCCCGGACTCATCAGCACTCATCTCATTCACCTGTTTCTCATCATCTTGTTTAGTTCACACCAGAGCCATAGAGAGAAAGAGTTGCGACACTCCCATAGACCGCCATAGGAACTTTGGAATGCGGAAGTAACGCGTGTCGTGGAGCGGCCAATAGTTCCAAACACTGATAGTTTCTCCATTGAACCCCATTCATTTTCAGTGCTTCAGAAGTACGTTCGCTGGTAAATTAATGAAATTACTGTATTTTTTTACTTTTACACACATTAGCCGACCTCTAGTGAATCTAGTCTGTAGTTATATTTAATGTAGCCAGTTTTAGTAAATGTTTATTGGAAGATAATAGGTTAATTGCAGCGATAGCTTACGTGACCAACACTTCACTAACGTTAGCTAACTGGTAACCTGATGTATATAATATATAATATTTTTAATAATATTTTAAATGTATATATATATATATATATATATATATATATATATATATAACCTATAATATTATATACACACACACACACAGTCACACAATTCATTTATTTAAATGGGTTAGGGAGGGTTATGCATGTGCTTATATGTATTTAGGAACATAGTTAATTCACTCATTAACTATCTCTCCGGTTTAATTTTATGAAGAATATTTTTCGGTTGAATATTTACCGAACATTGCTGTATATAGTCATTGCTTTCTACGTTATGGGAGCAGTCTATTTCCCTCCTAAATCATTCATTTGTACATGCACAGCGTAATTATTTATATTTTGTGTTGGTTGGTGTTCTGAACGGACTGCAGACCTCTTTGCGTGATCACGAAGGTAGGCTAATGGCTGAATCGGAATTTATAAGCAAGATCACGGGAATCAATAGCCTAGCTGTGAGTTCACACCGGACGCGAATAGCGCGTCAAATTCGCGTCTACCGCGTCTAGTTTGACGCTTGACCACTTTGTGTCAATTCTTGTGTCAATGGCGAAATTGACGCGCGTAACAACAAAAGTTTGAAGCGAAATTTACGCGCGTCAGAGGCGAAATCCGGAGGCGAAAGTTTCGAAACCCGTTGGCGGCCATCTTTTTAGATGTTTATCGAGCATTAGCATTAGCATTATTCGAGAGAGTCACCGCTCGTATATGCTCTGGAGAGCAGAAACAGCTGCGTAGGGGACATCGTCGCTGTACTCGGGTCCACCAGACCCTCCGGAGGGTTTCAGGAGTTTCACAATTTGCTCCAGGAGCTAGGTTTGGTGGACCTAATGGTGAGGATGCTGACGAGGACAGCGTAGGCCGTATAAGCCCTCGGCCTCGAGTGGTCTATGCCTGTCGAGCCCGCGCTCTACAGCCCGGCGCGAGGTTCACCATCGCCCGCATCCACCTAATCTGTCATTTATTTTTGTTTTGATAATAAACGAAGCCAGCCTCCAAAAGTGATTAATCTGTCCTGTGATTTTTTTCTCTCTCTCACACATCACTGTCCAGACACGAACTTATATGTTGGTTGTCTTTACATTATAATAATATTTCATATAATCTAGATATGGAATAAATAGCATTCAATACAAAATGAATATGTCTCATACATTGAAATCAAGTTTTATGTGATAAAATATTTGCTTTGTTGTGCATTAGAAGCACAGTCATATATTACAAAATAATTTATTGAAGCATCCAGATACTTCACCACGTGACAGCAGCAAGCAGCTAGGCTCCTGATTGGTTAACGCGGCGCGAATTGACGCAGAAGTTCAGATTTTTCAACTCGGGCGGCAGACGCGAATTCGCGTCAAACGTGTGAATGCACAAATAGCACTAACTAAATCATTCGTGCGTAACGCGCTTAACGCGCCAGACGCTCAATTCGCGCCATTTGCGCGAACTTGACGCGCGAATGGGGGTATTCGCGTCTACCGCGCCGCGCTCTACGCCTCATTCGCGCCGCAGGAATTTTTTACGCGCGTAACGCGTCTTTGCATTGATTTAATATTAAAATCACTCGCGCCTGACGCGATATTCGCGTCCGGTGTGAACGCACCATAATACAGCCCAGTTGTGCTAAAATAAATAAATATCATGAGACGTCCATCATCAGATGAATGACATGGAAAAGTTAAGTTAGAGCCGCTAAGGCCAGTGCTACTACCCATGCGAACATGAACACTAAGCTTTTCCCTCCAAAAAATAGCCTAAAACTTATCTAAGTTGTCACCCTGCCTCTCCAAATGCAAAACTGACATTAACAAAATGCAATAACAGCTTAAAAAGTACTTGGGTGTGTGTTTTATTTTATATTTACCATTTAATAATCCAATCGCTGCTGTCTGTCCATAGAAGAACATAACAGCCCGCGTGTGTTTTGGAACTAATGGGGCTTACATGAACCACGTGACAGCCGTCGCGGCGACATCGAAGCGTGTCGCAACTCTTTCTCTCTATGGCTCTGGTTCACACCATAAATACCTGGTGTTCACATTCACTTATTGCGAAGTCTTGTTGTACTGTGTGTCTGCATTTCTCAGCGGTTTCCCGTGTTTGTTTTCTGTTTTTGACTTTGGATTGTTCTTGGACTTGGACTCTGATTATTGCTGCCTGCCCTGACCTCTGCCTGTTTCTTGGATTCCCTCTGTGTATTCTCCATTGTCCTGTCTGCTGACTCTTGACTCTGCCTATACGACTATTCTTGAATAAAGCTGCATTTGGATCTTCATCTTCATGTCTCGGAGCAGTTCATGACAGCGTAAGTTTACATTTTAATTACTGTTATACAGTGTTGGGTGTAATTACCAAGTAATCTAAATACTGTAATTTAGTTAAAGGGATACTCTTAATTCTTCTGTAATATAAAGTAAAATATGATGTAATTGCATTAAATACTGCATATAGAACAATTCCGTATAAAACAATATACAGTTATGTGGATTTAACATAACATTTTTAAAAGGTATATTTTTAATATAACCTTCATTCTCTACACACTTTGGTCAATTCAAGAATAATTCATGCAATTGTATATTGGTAATTTGAAAGCATTAAAAGTGCAGTTTATTGTCTCTTTTTGTATTGTTCAAGTGGTTGAGGTTGATATAGGATTTAGAAAGTAATTAGTAATAAGTAGACCAATACTTTCTAGAGATAGTAATTATTACATTAATCTTATTACACTGTTGAAGATGTCATTTGTAGTAATTAATAACTATTTTAGAGTAACTTACCCAACTGTTATAATATCAGAGGTGAAACTGGAAGAACAGTATTCAACCTAATTTTAATTTTCATGTAGGTGCAATCCTGCAGGCATTAAAAGAACATGGCAGCAGCTGAAAATGAAATATAAAAACATGCAGAGGAGATGGAGATGCAGGGGAAATGGAGATGAAGATGGAGATGAAGATGGAGATGGCGATGAAGATGCAGAGGAGATGGAGATGCAGAGAAGATGAAAATGCAGGAGAGATGGAGATGGAGATGGAGATGCAGAGGAGATGGCGATGCAGAGGAGATGGAGATGCAGAGGAGATGGAGATGGAGATGAAGATGCAGAGAAGATGGAGATGCAGAGAAGATGGAGATGCAGAGAAGATGGAGATGGAGATGAAGATGCAGAATTGATGGAGATGCAGAGGAGATGGAGATGCAGAGGAGATGGAGATGCAGAGAAGATGGAGATGCAGAGAAGATGGAGATGCAGAGAAGATGGAGATGCAGAGAAGATGGAGATGCAGAGAAGATGGAGATGCAGAGAAGATGGAGATGCAGAGGAGATGGAGATGCAGAGGAGATGGAGATGCAGAGAAGATGGAGATGCAGAGAAGATGGAGATGCAGAGAAGATGGAGATGCGGAGAAGATGGAGATGGAGATGGAGAGGAGATGGAGATGCAGAGAAGATTGAGATGCAGAGAAGATGGAGATGCAGAGAAGATGGAGATGCAGAGAAGATGGAGATGCAGAGAAGATGGAGATGCAGAGAAGATGGAGATGCAGAGGAGATGGAGATGCAGAGAAGATGGAGATGCAGAGAAGATGGAGATGCAGAATTGATGGAGATGCAGAGGAGATGGAGATGCGGAGAAGATGGAGATGGAGATGGAGAGGAGATGGAGATGCAGAGAAGATGGAGATGCAGAGAAGATGGAGATGCAGAGAAGATGGAGATGCAGAGGAGATGGAGATGCAGAGAAGATGGAGATGCAGAGAAGATGGAGATGCAGAGAAGATGGAGATGCAGAGAAGATGGAGATGCAGAGAAGATGGAGATGCAGAGAAGATGGAGATGGAGATGAAGATGCAGAATTGATGGAGATGCAGAGGAGATGGAGATGCGGAGAAGATGGAGATGGAGATGGAGAGGAGATGGAGATGCAGAGAAGATGGAGATGCAGAGAAGATGGAGATGCAGAGAAGATGGAGATGCAGAGAAGATGGAGATGCAGAGAAGATGGAGATGCAGAGAAGATGGAGATGGAGATGAAGATGCAGAGGAGATGGAGATGCAGAGGAGATGGAGATGCGGAGAAGATGGAGATGGAGATGGAGAGGAGATGGAGATGCAGAGAAGATGGAGATGCAGAGAAGATGGAGATGCAGAGAAGATGGAGATGGAGATGAAGATGCAGAGGAGATGGAGATGCAGAGGAGATGGAGATGCGGAGAAGATGGAGATGGAGATGCAGAGGAGATGGAGATGCAGAGAAGATGGAGATGCAGAGAAGATGGAGATGGAGATGAAGATGCAGAGGAGATGGAGATGCAGGGGAGGGAGATGGAGATGCAGAGGAGGGAGATGGAGATGCAGGGGAGATGGAGATGCAGGAGAGATGGAGATGCAGGGGAGATGGAGATGCAGGGGAGATGGAGATGCAGGGGAGATGGAGATGCAGGGGAGATGGAGATGCAGGGGAGATGGAGATGCAGGGGAGATGGAGATGAAGGGGAGATGGAGATGGAGGGGAGATGGAGATGCAGAGGAGATGGAGATGCAGAGAAGATGGAGATGCAGAGAAGATGGAGATGCAGAGAAGATGGAGATGCAGAGAAGATGGAGATGGAGATGAAGATGCAGAGGAGATGGAGATGCAGAGGAGATGGAGATGCGGAGAAGATGGAGATGCAGAGAAGATGGAGACGGAGATGAAGATGCAGAGGAGATGGAGATGCAGAGGAGATGGAGATGCGGAGAAGATGGAGATGGAGATACAGAGGAGATGGAGATGCAGGGGAGATGGAGATGCAGGGGAGATGGAGATGGAGATGAAGATGCAGAGGAGATGGAGATGCAGAGGAGATGGAGATGCGGAGAAGATGGAGATGGAGATGCAGAGGAGATGGAGATGCAGAGAAGATGGAGATGCAGAGAAGATGGAGATGGAGATGAAGATGCAGAGAAGATGGAGATGGATATGAAGATGCAGAGGAGATGGAGATACAGAGGAGATGGAGATGAAGATGCAGGGGAGATGGAGATGCAGAGAAAATGGAGATGGAGATGAAAATGCAGGGGAGATGGAGATGCAGAGGAGATGGAGATGAAGATGCAGGGGAGATGCAGAGGAGATGGAGATGCAGAGAAGATGGAAATGCAGAGAAGATGGAGATGGAGATGAAGATGCAGGGGAGATGGAGATGCAGAGAAGATGGAGATGCAGAGAAGATGGAAATGCAGAGAAGATGGAGATGGAGATGGAGATGAAGATGCAGGGGAGATGGAGATGCAGAGAAGATGGAGATGCAGAGGAGATGGAGATGCAGAGGAGATGGAGATGCAGAGGAGATGGAGATGCAGAGAAGATGGAGATGGAGATGCAGAGGAGATGGAAATGCAGAGAAGATGGAAATGCAGAGAAGATGGAGATGGAGATGAAGATGCAAGGGAGATGGAGATGCAGAGAAGATGGAGATGCAGAGAAGATGGAGATGCAGAATTGATGGAGATGCAGAGGAGATGGAGATGCGGAGAAGATGGAGATGGAGATGGAGAGGAGATGGAGATGCAGAGAAGATGGAGATGCAGAGAAGATGGAGATGCAGAGAAGATGGAGATGGAGATGAAGATGCAGAGGAGATGGAGATGCAGAGGAGATGGAGATGCGGAGAAGATGGAGATGCAGAGAAGATGGAGACGGAGATGAAGATGCAGAGGAGATGGAGATGCAGAGGAGATGGAGATGCGGAGAAGATGGAGATGGAGATACAGAGGAGATGGAGATGCAGGGGAGATGGAGATGCAGGGGAGATGGAGATGGAGATGAAGATGCAGAGGAGATGGAGATGCAGAGGAGATGGAGATGCGGAGAAGATGGAGATGGAGATGCAGAGGAGATGGAGATGCAGAGAAGATGGAGATGCAGAGAAGATGGAGATGGAGATGAAGATGCAGAGAAGATGGAGATGGATATGAAGATGCAGAGGAGATGGAGATACAGAGGAGATGGAGATGAAGATGCAGGGGAGATGGAGATGCAGAGAAAATGGAGATGGAGATGAAAATGCAGGGGAGATGGAGATGCAGAGGAGATGGAGATGAAGATGCAGGGGAGATGCAGAGGAGATGGAGATGCAGAGAAGATGGAAATGCAGAGAAGATGGAGATGGAGATGAAGATGCAGGGGAGATGGAGATGCAGAGAAGATGGAGATGCAGAGAAGATGGAAATGCAGAGAAGATGGAGATGGAGATGGAGATGAAGATGCAGGGGAGATGGAGATGCAGAGAAGATGGAGATGCAGAGGAGATGGAGATGCAGAGGAGATGGAGATGCAGAGGAGATGGAGATGAAGATGCAGGGGAGATGGAGATGCAGAGAAGATGGAGATGGAGATGCAGAGGAGATGGAAATGCAGAGAAGATGGAAATGCAGAGAAGATGGAGATGGAGATGAAGATGCAGGGGAGATGGAGATGCAGAGAAGATGGAGATGCAGAGAAGATGGAGATGCAGAGAAGATGGAGATGCAGAGAAGATGGAGATGAAGATGCAGAGGAGATGGAGATGCAGAGAAGATGGAGATGCAGAGAAGATGGAGATGAAGATGCAGAGAAGATGGAGATGCAGAGAAGATGGAGATGAAGATGCAGAGGAGATGGAGATGCAGAGAAGATGGAGATGGAGAGAAGATGGAGATGAAGATGCAGAGAAGATGGAGATGCAGAGAAGATGGAGATGAAGATGCAGAGAAGATGGAGATGGAGATGAAGATGCAGGGGAGATGGAGATGGAGATGCAGAGGAGTAGCCTACTCAATACACCAGAAATTATGACAATTAGTATTGTAAAATGTGCTCAATCAAATGCTCATCTTCCCAGGACGATGGGGATGAAGAAACAGTTTCTGCTGCCACAGAGAGGCCTACTAGGAAATGTTAATATTGTCTACACATCAAACAATCTACACATTCAAATTTCTTCACATTATTTATGTAGAGTAGCCTATATAATCTAAGTTTATTTCTAAGTATAAACGGATATTCCTTATCTCTCCCCCTGTCCCCAGAGTGTGGAAGAACAGCAGGAGGAAGGTCCATCAGCTTCTGGTGCACAGATAAACACAGTTCAGTGATTTTCAGTGAATGCCACAGTTTAATTCTGTAGAATGTGTTTAGAACTACATGACGTAACTCTAATCTACTCTAATAAGTTATATTGACTTCATCTTATAAAAAAAAAAACAGCAATGAATAAATGTACCGAAAGAATGAATAAGGTGTTTAAACACCGCTCCCTCTTTAAAAAAGGGGAGGAGACCGAAATAAACTCTGGGTTTACGGAAGTAAACCTGCTCCCGACCAGGTTAGGTTCACAGAGTAAGTTACCATGGTAACAGACTCTGAGTATAAGTTACCTCTCTTTCAGAAACGGGCTTGACTTACCCTGCTTTCTCAGGTTTGACTTACCTCCCATTCTGAAACAGAAAACCCAGAGTTTCCCTCATTTTAACGTTAACATAGTCAGAGTTTTCACTTAACCTCCTTTCTGAAACAGGCTCATGAAGGAAATCTGCAGGTCCTCTCTCTGCAGTTCCAGCACTTCTTCTCTTGAGGTGACTGGAGAGGGTATTTGCATCTTTCTGCAGTTCAAAAGGGTTTTGGAGAAATTATGAAATAGTGTAAAAAATAATATTGAGGCTGTTCTAAGTCAAATTAACAAAAGACTAAAATAATTATTAACAAAGAAACAATAAACCCTCACTTGGTTGCTGCCTGGTTTGGCGTATTGCTGGCGCTGTGTCTGTGTTGAAGTTGCTTTGACTGCTGGAGAGGTCTAACGCGTGAAACAAATACGAATCATCATATTATTTGTTGTCATATATCACGTGTATCTTTAAATCGTTTATCCTCAGCAGTGATAAGTTTTATTTGATTTTAAAACAATATTGTGTCACTCTATGTTACACTGTTCCTCTAGTTCAGCTTCCCTCTGTAAACCGCCAGCCAGAACAGGTGAGTCCGCCCCAATGATGTCTTGGACCATTTAGAGTCTGACATCTCAGCAACAAAACGCACTCGGTGCGGTGAAAACAATGGGAAAAAATGCGTTTTTGTCTTACCAGTTTTGTTGGACTATGAAGGCTTATTTATTTTCGTTTTTTTTTTTTACTACTTCTGAAACCGTCCTCTTTACACCTAGATATCGCGCATTCATTTTCTCTGTCATTTCCTCCCACTGTTTTTTTTTTTTTTTTTGGCAGCAGTTACAACGGGATTAAGTTTGCTTTTAAAATAGCTTTTTTTTAATATAAAAATATATAAAAATAGCTCGGCTAATGTGTATAGAAGCTTCCATGCTGCCAGATCGAGCCTCTCGAGGCTGGCTTCTGGTGTACTCTGAAGTGAAATGGCTGGGAACAACCGATCTTTGCTATATGAACTTCCTGAGGGTCAGACTCAGTGACGCAACAAAAAATGCCGGGAAACAACACCTGGCCATTCCGTTGGGTCGTTCGTCCAGTCACAGATTCTGTAGACTGACCCAATGCAATGCGGCTCAGTTTCTCTATATCTTGCTCTGTCGAGCGGCAGAAGTGATTCTAAGTACGCCATACTGGGTAAACACCATGCTTTTCCAGTCAGGATTGACACTGACCAAGTCTATTGGCCTGTTTGCTGTTTCTATTATGCTGAGCCATCCATGGAACAAACACAACAAGCCCTGAAAATGGATAAAAGAACACATATTATAGGCTACAGACACTTGATGTTTAATCTTATTAGATGATTAGTTAATTGCATTTGATAGATTTTACTTTCAATAAACATTTGTAATGGGTTTGTAGAAAGTGTTTTTATGTTTGGCTTGAGTTGTTGCATTTCCCCTGTTCTGACCAGCAGGGGTCACCAGCGTTTGGCGTTTCGAACTTGTGAATCATTTTGTGAAGCAATTGGTTCAATTGATTCGAATCTTTGAAAAGAGTCGTTTCTGCCGCTGCTCCCCAGTCCACTAGATGTCCCTCAATCTTAGTAAATGCCTTGACGAAAACCATCGAAGGAAATACCACATTCAAACAGGGAATTGTAGTTTTTTTCAAACTCTAACGGTCTTTGGATTAATCTGTGTGATTGTATTGCTCTTTATAGACACCAGTGTGTAGAGTCGAGTCTTTTGAGAGGTTAAGCGGCTCATGTATGTGAGTGTGAACTGAAAGAAAGCTGTTTATCAGGAGTGATCTGGAACTTTCCACGCGCGCCCCTCCCGCGCGCACCTACCCATAACCCAGCGCGCGCGTCTCCATTCTTCTCTCCAGTCCAACATGTCCATGACAGAGGGTCCGTTAACTGTGCTCGGCCAGAGGACGACCGGCGAGTCCGTCAGGGCTCAAAACGGTGAGTCGGGAGCATGTTTGACCACAGCAAAACAAAGCGGCGCGGTTAACGGCCCGATGTGGCGATGTTTTAACCGGAAGAGCTGCCGCGGCCGGTGTCTCGAGCAGCACGTGCGGCTCAGAGGAACCAGTGTGTTTAAAACTGAACCTACAACAAAAGACGTATTCACTGTCTTCTGCAGTCGTTATTGTGTTCATTTCTTTGGTCTGCACGCTGTCGGAACAGTGATTGTGTTTCTTGACCCGGTGACGTTAGATTACCCATCACTGATATAGCTACGCATGTGCGCTACTTTATCAGATGGAGGAATCAAAGCATGTGAAATATGAAGTATGAGTGATACTATGATGGGTAAAAGTTTTTGCTTGAACTACACGATACAGTAACGTTGAAGAAAAATGTAATCCATGCATATCGACGACATACATAAATGGCTTTGGTAACTGTAGACTTCTGCTATTGTGTGATGCTGCATCCACGCCCCGTTTAGTGTCAGTGTTTACTTTAAGTCCACAATGTAGGCTTTTAAACTGCATACAAGCCCACAAAACATAAACACACACTTTTATGATTTATTTGCGCTATAACCTTTTGCATTTTAACTTTGCATTAAAAAACCTACACCGTAACGGTTTCTGACTGCAGGCAACACTGCGTAATCATGCTGAGCAGAAACGTTAAATCTTCATAATGCTGATTTTTCATTTTTTCATTTGCAGTCATGGCCGCTGCATCCATCGCTAACATCGTCAAGAGCTCCCTCGGTCCCGTAGGACTGGACAAGATGTTGGTGGATGACATTGGTGTAAGTTTAAACACGTTTCCCCCAGTGGCGTAGCCACGAGGGGGCCTGGGTGGGCCTAGGCCCCCTCATTTAAATGTCCGGCACCCTCAGATTTCTGATTGCTTAAAAAAAAAAAACTTTAGGAGGCAAAAATATTTTTTAGTGATTAAGGGGTGTGCCTGTTTGTTTCAGAATTGGTGATGACGGTTATGACGTGAGTCAAATGTGACGGTTCGTAACATAACCGTCGTCGTCCGGGGGAGGGGGGGTTATAGGACGTTCGGTTGAATAACTGTTCGTCTGTTATGGGACAACTCGCTCTTAAAATGAACAGCAAGACAACTAGAAGTGAATGTGCTTTCCATTAAATGAATCACACACAGTAAACAAAACCTTAACAAATTAACTTTGCCATTTAGACGCGCAAACTGCGTGCCGGTGCGGTGAGACATACATGCTCGGGCAGATTCGGCTGGAAGTCGGTCATCCTCGGACGCGGCGGCGCGCGCTGTTACAAAAAAGCCATGCACACAGCCAAGCGAAATGGGGTCTTGCCGGTCTTGCGCACCCAACGCGTTTTTTTGCCGAGCGCACCTTCGCGCTCGTGCGGGCGCGTCGAGTACAAACAAGGCTTTACTCCGTGTCAGCGGTACTCCTTTACCGCTCTGATCGGTAAAGGGGCACAGACCTCTCCCGAATCATCTCCAGCACTCAGCCTCCGAATCCGAAGCACCACTAACTCCGCGTCCGTTTCCCTCGTAAGCTGATATTAGTATTTAAACATTCTCTATGATAAAAAATGTTTTAACAAATATTTTAATATTTTACGGTTTAATATACGCACGGTTTTGCCGGTTATAGAGTTCTAATGACGGTGTTCAACTATAACCGTCGGTCTCATGGTTATAGCTAATAACGTCACACCCTCAGTGCGCAAACCAAAGTAATACTAGGCCTATCCACCGGATGAAGAAGGGTTGGCTCTTAGTCTCCACAGTAGCCTACATAAAATATTCATTTTATTTTATTTATTTTTCGTGTTCGCATTTATGAGGAAAAAACAATGTTATATGGACGTGTTCTCCATTACGGACGCGACCGCTCTGAAAGCGGCACTAAAAGATGCTTTAAAACTTTCACAGAGACATCAAACAGAAAGCACTTTAACCTGAATTTTAAACTTTCTTTAACCTGAATTTCGTTTTGTATTAATTGTAGCCTATCTTAATTTTAATCAATGTTTCATCAACTTTAATGACTTTAACAGGATTTAATAAATAGGCCTACCGAACCGAAACTCAGCATATAAGGTAGGCTACCCTACTTGCCTCACATGTCTACTTTTAAACAGAACAATTCAAAACGAAAGAAAACCGACTACAGACTGCTCTCTGCTTATGTAATCCATGAAATGTGCATTTCTCTCTGGCGCGTTCACTACTGAAGATCGCGAGTCACTCAGCATCGTCAACTTCATCTTAGCCGACAAAGAAAACACTTGTTTATTAATAAACAATTAAAATATCTCCTTGCTATATTTTTTACATATTCAAAATCATTACTTTTGCCGGTTCTTTGTGACAGCTTTTAGGTGCTTTATTGGCAGCGCCACCCTTACATGTTACACGAGTCGCCACCGCATCACCGCACCCACCAGAATAGGCCTGTATATATAAAATTCTGGCTATATATAAAAATCTGGCTATATATATATATATATATATATATATGTTGCCCCCTCATTTAAAGACGGGACCCCCCAAAAATAAAATTCTGGCTACGCCCCTGGTTTCCCCCTGTCAGTGATGTTCAGTCTCATCCAGCTTTCTCATGCCTAATGCGTTTAGATTACAGGAGGCACTTCCGGTTTGGGGAAGTTCCACTCAAAGAGAATAAAACAAATCATAAGGTTGCACTACAAATAATCCTTATCCTATAAAATTCCCTTCATGTTCAGACTTCAAGAGAATAACGTAACGTTTGGTGTTTTAATGTGACGTGGTATAACAAGAATATGTGGCAAGGGCTGTTTTAAGTTGCTGCCTCCTTTTCCTCCTGATTATTTTATAAATATTTTCTTTGTTTTCAGATGTATGAAAAAGGACAATATATACTGGGCATTTGTGGTCTGCTCTCCAGATAAAAATTTTAGTAGCCTATATCCCTTGTCTCCCCTTTTCACTTCTTGTCCCTGTTAGCAGTGTTTACTGGAATGTTTCTAAAGCAGGAAAATACAATTGTCTGTCAAAATGACGGAAGATATAACACTTTAAAATAGGGGTGTGTGATATATATCGTCTGTGATATCGTAATTGTTTTTAACGATGTTTGATTTGACATTATCGAGTATAGCCTGCCCCTCACACACACCCAGAGAGTGCATGCATACTCTAGGTGATGTAGTCTTGTAGATTAGACTAGTGCGGGATTTAGTCTTTATTTATATAATTTAGAAATAAATATCACAAGAGTGCCGTTTTTCTCCAAATATCAGCATAACAAATGTGATATTGATTTTATACAAGTTTAATAAACAAGAAGTTAATATTAAGTGACACCGTATTGCCTGTTTTTGCTCTATTTCGCCACACACACACACGGCGGTGTTTCCTTACTGAGTGAATCAGCTTTTTGAACGAATCCGTTGACTAGGATAGATTAAGATGCTTCTCAAATGCTTCTTTCCTTGAATGAATCAGCTGTTTGAATGAAGTTATAAAATGGACAGAATTTGAAAACTCAGACCTTGTGCATTAAATGTAAAGCAAAAATCTTTTTATGATCATTGAATGGGAGGCGTAATACAAATAGTGTCTGGTAAAGGTTTTCCAACTAAAAACTGCATAGATTAAAAGATTTCGTTGATTGAAATGAAGATCCATAGTTTTTGATCCAGATCTAGCATCCACACGGATGACATGTGTCTGGTTTGTTTGCTAATGCTGGTGTATGTGTGTTTCAGGACGTGACCATCACCAACGACGGGGCCACCATCCTGAAGCTGCTGGAGGTGGAGCACCCGGCGGCCAAGGTCCTGTGTGAACTCGCGGAGCTGCAGGACAAGGAGGTCGGAGACGGCACCACATCAGTGGTGAGGCATCTCTTATTTTAGATGAGTGTCTATTATAGAAAAACTCTTCCTGTTATAGTGCCATCCACCTGGGTTGTGTCAGTGTGTGGCTATGCTAACAGGACACAGAAACTGTCTGTCGTAAACTGTGGGACATGCAGGTCTTCCTCTGCGGCCTCCACATGTGTGACAGTACATTAGACCATGGTGATCGAATCTCAGAGTAGGATTGTGTTGTGGAAACCCCTCATCCGTGTGTGTGTGTGTGTAGGTGATCATTGCTGCTGAACTGTTGAAGAGTGCCGACGAGCTTGTCAAGCAGAAGATACACCCCACCTCCATCATCAGTGGATACAGACTGGCCTGCAAGTGAGAAACGCTTCCTGTGCCGTTTTGTTTAAGCATGATAAAGCAGGACATGTGCATTAATCGGTGGGATTTGCTGTGGTTCATAGGGAGGCGGTCAGATACATCAATGAGAATCTGACCATCGCCACAGATGACTTGGGCAGAGAGTGTCTCATCAATGCCGCCAAGACATCCATGTCTTCCAAGATCATTGGAGTGTATCCTCTGTGTTGTGCGGTTCACTGTACATTGTGTTTCATAGTGTGGTTTTATCTTTTGTTATATACTTGTTAAAAATATTTAACCCAGCATTCTTTTTTTTTTGTTCCCCGTCATCCTTTACAGTATGCATTATTATGCATATAGCGGTACATTATGACCACGCACTAATTCATGCATATGCTTTTTAAACCATTCAAGCGTGATAAGACACAAAAGAGAACTCAGTGCGGTACTGGCACACACAACGCACTGCTTGAATGGACGAAAACACACTAAATTATGCCAAAATGTCTGTTTTGTCGAGTACTCTCACAAGCACAGTTTTAACTTGTTAGCCAGCTTTGGAAAAAATCTCAAGAAATGGCACACCTGAACAAAAACAGATACCGTTCATGAACCCTTTGCTCTAAAAGGATAACTATGGTCTCAGGGTACGTTTACACGACAGCGATATGCTTAAAACCGAGAAGTTTTTCCTTTCAGTTTTTCGCATATAGACGATTGTCAAAACGATCTGCGAAAACGACTAAAAACGCTGTATTCTGCTGCCAGGCCACTAGATGGCGATGAAACACTATAGACTGAACACGTAATACCGTAAAACTTCAAATAATAGCCGAGTCCCAAATAGACGCCTGTCTCTTTTACACGCCTGGTGTGGCTGCCGGTTTGGGTAAATAAAGGCCGGTCTCAAATAGAGACCGGGTCTGTTTTTTAGTTTCGGGTTGTACCTATTTAATCCTCTAAAACCGTCAGATCGTCCGCTTTTTGGCGGCCGCCAAAGCAAATTTTTGTCCCTCCAAAGTCTTTTTTGATCGATGAGTGATGTAGAATAGAATGACTGCTGCGCCTGACAGGGCGCGTTACAAGCAGAGAAAGAGAGAGAGAGAGAGAGAGAGAGAGCGCGCAACGGCCGCGCGCGCGCACTCTCGCGTCTTCAAACACCACGAGCGCTGTCTTGCTCTCTCTCCCTCGCGCATATTAATCAAAATCAATTGACGCGATAGTAAAAGCTCGGAAGACCGCAGTTTCACGTGGAGCATTTGGAGATTTTTAGAGATTAGAGACAGGCCTATACACTCAATGAACGACATCTCAACACTAAATTATAAAGGCCTGTCTCATATAGACGCCTGTCTCAAATACAAGCCGGTGCAGTTCGACGATTTGGGCAAATAAAAGCCCGGGCTACTATTTGAAGTTTTACGGTACGCATATGCATGACGTCACCGTTTTCACTGATTCACGTTTTTGTTGTTTACATGAAGACAGTTTTCAAAAACTTGCACTTTGCAACCCGTTTTCTACAGTTTGCGTTTTCCGGCACCCAAAACGCAGCTGTCTGGCTTAATTGGCATAAATCTTGTAAAGTTAGGCTAGGTGGCAGGTGCATCTTAGGGCTAGCTAGCATGTTAGCTTAGCACACCATAAATGCATGTCAACTTTTGAAATTAAAACCATTTTTGGCTGCAAACTTAGTTTATTCCACAAATCGAGTGTTTTAAGTAACCTTCTGTGATCTGATGTGGCTTCAGATCAAACAATCAGACCGAAAATATATTATTTTATAGTATCCTGTACAATGTGAAAGGCTATGTCAAATTAGTTTTCCATTATAAATATACATCTCTTCAGGTATTTTCATAATAATAAAATGTCTATCCCTCACAACATTACTTTTCATTGGTGTTTAAAATCAGATGGCGCTGCTGTGAATAAGCGAAGAACTTTTCGGGATTTGCAGCAAAAAATGCTTTCAAGTGTAAATAATGAAATGTGTTGTATAGTCATAGAGTGTGCATTTCCCTTCTGCATAAAATGAGATTGATACGCATTAACTAATCATTTAAAATCAGATGATGTTCCTTGACGTTGTGTCAGTGATGCTGATTTCTTTGCTAATATGGTGGTGGACGCTGCCCTGGCTGTGAAGTTTGTTGATGGTAAAGGTGTGGCTCGCTATCCCATCAACTCCGTCAATGTGCTGAAGGCTCACGGGCGCAGCCAGAAAGAGAGCTTCCTCGTCAACGGATACGCTCTTAACTGCACCGTCGGATCGCAAGGTCTGTTTTATTGCCGTTTGCATGGTATATGTTAGTGTGACGGTGTAGTAAAATGTCTGGTATTTGTTTAGGAATGGTAAAGCGTGTGTCCAATGCCAAGATAGCCTGTCTGGACTTCAGCCTGCAGAAAACCAAGATGAAGATGGGTGTTCAGGTGGTCATCAATGATCCAGAGAAACTGGACCAAATCAGACAGAGGTGAGGTCACGTTGCTTTAAAACCAAAAAACCTTTTGTGGTTATAACTCTTACTCATATATACACGTGTCTCTGTTTGGTTTTTGGGCTGTGCAACATAAATGTATGTATACCACTAAACGTCACCACTAAAAATGATTTTTTTTTTTTTTTATTCAGCAAGAATGCATTTAGTTTGAACAAAAGTAAGAGTAAAGACATTAGTTTCCACAGTAGCACAACTGTTTTGATAATTAATAAACATTGAGAATACTAATGAGAAATGTTTCTTGAGCATCGAATCCTCATATTAGAGTGATTTCTGAAGGATCATGTGACACCGAAGACTAGGATTAATTATCCTGAAAATACAGCTTTACCATCATGGAAATAACAGAAAACTGACATTTTTAAATTGTAATGATGTTTCCCAATATTAAAATGATTTACTGTCTTTTTAATCAAATGAATGCAGCCTTAGGTACTGGTTTAGTTATTTTAAATAATCAGTTTCTGTAATAAAATATGAATATACAGTATATACTGTATTCGCACTAGTGAAAACTTTTCAGGCCCTGATTTCTTATGTTTTTGGAAAGTGCCAGCTCTCAATTATCTCTGATTGAAGTAAGACTGTCACCAGGTTTCCCCACTGTGGGTTGTGACACTATAGGGGCTGGAGCTCGATCCTCTTATTTTGGCAGAACACTGCTGTTTCTAGAAAGACGGGTTTACAAATGCACCTCCTTTCAAATCTAGTGAAATCCTGCAATCTGTCCACAGTCATGTTGGAAAATGAAGCGTAACTGGCTCACATTTCGTTCCCAAATGCATGTTAAACTCACAGAACATGCAGAAGATGGATTTCCAGTCACCTGGAAAACATAAGCTGATTGCGTGAGCAAAGAGTGCGCTTCGCTTTGAAACCTGCATCTTAACAAAAACTACTAAATCAAATCACAGCGTTTTGATAAGGGCACAAAGCCATATCACGCTTTTGCTTTTTAGTTCATTTGACAGTTACTTTGCCAAAGCAATTGGCGCAAAATACAGCGTTAGAGAACTTTTAAGTGAACTTTTTTTTTTTTCAGTTTAATATTAAATTGTGGTAGGACAAATTAGATTATTGCAGTAGGAGTCTAGGTTATTAATGGGGAAACACTGCTGTCATAATTTGAGGTCTATAAATGTGGCTGTTCTGCATCTGTTCCTCAGGGAATCAGACATCACGAAGGAGCGCATTCAGAAGATCCTGGCGTCGGGGGCAAACGTGATTCTGGCCACCGGAGGCATTGATGACATGTGTCTGAAGTACTTTGTAGATGTGGGAGCCATGGCTGTGAGGAGAGTGCTCAAGAAGGACCTCAAACGCATCGCCAAAGCTACCGGCGGTCAGCTGTCTACACTTAAGCTTAGGTTTAGCCCTTCTTTTCTTGAAGGTGTTTTATTCTCAATGTTGGTGTTTTGACTCTCCCCCTACAGCCACTGTTTGCTCATCTCTGTCTAACCTGGAGGGAGAGGAGACGTTTGAGGTGGCCATGCTGGGTCAGGCGGAGGAGGTGGTGCAGGAGAGTGTGTGTGACGACGAGCTCATCCTTGTCAAAAAGTGAGATCACGTTCCTTTTCCGTCATCAGAACCGGAAGGACAGAACGCATCACTGGATTCTGAAGATGTGTGTTTAGGAAAAGTGTTTAGCCAGTGTAGTGAAAGCCTGGCTCATTAAATCGCTTCTGGTTCCTTTTGGTCACTTTACCTTGCACTAGCATTTATCCTGCAAATAAGCGCTAAATCTTTTTATCAGAATAATCTGTTAAAGAGATGCCATTAAACAGCTTTTCCAAACACGGAAGATAAATCTCAAACTAAATTGGCACTGAAAGCTATGAAATGAGCTTGTGTGTAAAAAGTCACATTTTATTATTACATCCAGAAATGATGTAAAACAACATGTTTACAATGAATAATTATAATGAATGTCACTAGAATTTGTTTTATAAGCACCAAGCCCAAAAATGAATGATGGGTGTGTGGGAAATTCGCTATACAAAAAAACTGGACGTCTCTTCACACTTAACTTTAACAGCACAAACTTGTGCTAGTTAAATGTGAGGATAGAAGAAATTAAAATCAATGTGATAAAACATTTCAATTTGAACATACAGACCAGTAATGACTTATTAATTTTTTTCTTCATCACATTTAATGATATAAATATAGGGATCAGAAGTCAGCGAAATAATACATGTTTATACAACTAAATCCCCTGCAAAAAAAAAGATCAAAGGTGGAATAACTATAAAATAAGTCGTGGAATTGTAAAATGGCAATTTTCAGGCCTGAAAAAGTTTTGGAGAAAACTCTTTTCCCTCTTTGTATTCCAGCACAAAGGCGCGGACGTGTGCCTCTCTCATCTTGCGCGGGGCGAATGACTTCATGTGTGATGAGATGGAGCGCTCGCTGCACGACGCCCTGTGTGTGGTGAAGAGGGTGCTGGAGTCCAAGTCCGTGGTGCCAGGAGGTGGCGCTGTCGAGGCGGCTCTGTCCATTTATCTGGAGAACTACGCCACAAGCATGGTGAGAGCACAGCCCTTCCCCGCTGCTGGGATCAGCAAGTTCATCAAGTCAATAGTGTTTTGTAGCTGATATAGAAATGTCTAAATGCAACAGGCAAGCGTTTATTGGTAGAATGAAGTTGAGACCAGTTTCTATGGTTTTACTGTGTTGTGCGTGTATAAACGCGCTCCCGTTATAATTGCTGCCGTGCCTGTTCGATGTCGTGTGCGGTTACGTGAGTGTGTGAGTGTGGAAAGAGACAGATAAACAGCTCTGTTGACAGCTGCATCCATCCTGCTCGAAACTAACACACGTAGTCTAGCATCGAGGCTTGTTAACCCTCACTAGGCCTGTGTGTGATCTGTTTCAGACTATTCACAATTGAGTGATTTATCTGTAAACCTTTCTAGACAGACCTACTGTTAGCACTGAGGTTTCATGAAGCTATACATCAGTGACATTTCAGCGTCTTTTATTTTATTGTTTTGGTAACACTAACAAATAGTTTACACTACAATAAGGTTCAGTAGTAACTAACAATGAGCAATACATTTGTTACAGTATTTATACATCTTTGTTAATTTTAGTTAATAAAAATACAGCTGTTCATGTTAGTTCACAGTGCATTAAGTAATGTTAACAAATACAACATTTGATTTTAATAACATATTAGTAAATGTTGAAATTAATATTAACTAAGATTAATAAATGCTGAAGAACTATTGTTCATTCTTAGTTCATGTTTACTAATGAACCTTATTGTAAAGTGTTACCATTGGTTTTTTTTTTTTTGGTTTTTTTTCTGAATTAAATTGAATAAACTGTTAAAACCACAATCCTGAAAAGAATAGTCAATGTTACAATGGAAACAGGAATTGTAGCAGAGTCCTTTTATTGTTCAATATTCTGGGGGGAAATCATGGTTACTGTTGCACTCTGTTCTTAATATACGGAAATTGTGCTTTTTAATCATTTGCTTGTGAAGTTGTGCGTATGCGTGTAACTATTGTGTGTGTGTGTTTGTAGGGTTCCCGTGAGCAGCTGGCTATTGCTGAATTTGCTCGCTCTCTGCTCATCATTCCTAAAACCCTGGCAGTGAACGCTGCGCAAGACTCCACCGACCTGGTGGCCAAACTCAGAGCCTTCCACAACGAGGCTCAGGTCAACCCTGAACGCAAGAACCTCAAATGGTTAGTGTCGCTCTCTTCTCATCACACAGAGAACTGTTCAGGTCTTAGAAATACGACTGCACTGTCAGACAGCAGACAAACATGCAATCTGGAATTAAAATGGTAGTGTTTAGAAGTACGGTTTTGGTTTACTTGCATGAAATGGCTTTCAAATGGTCTTGTAGATTGATGGGATTTGTTCAGACAATAATCTGGAAGTTATGTGGCTTATTATGGATTAAACCGAGAGCCAATGCAGTTTAAAAATAGATGGATTACTCTGTTTAACCCTGTGTGTGTGTGTGTGTGTATGTGTGTGTGTGTGTGTGTCTGCTCTCAGGATTGGGTTGGACCTGGTAAATGGAAAGCCAAGAGACAACAAGCAGGCGGGAGTGTATGAACCCACAATGGTCAAAACCAAGAGTCTGAAGTTCGCCACAGAGGCAGCCATCACTATCCTCCGAATCGACGACCTTATCAAGCTCTACCCGGACCAGAAAGAGGGCGGGCCGTCCTACCAGGATGCTGTCCAATCAGGCTCTCTGGAGGATTAAAGCCCAGCTGCATCAAATCATCAGTTGGCTGGTTCTGGTGTCACTCCGCTCAGCTTTTGTATTTATATTTGGATCCAACAGATGAGCTGTTAGTGTAGAATGTGCACTTTGTTTGCGTTACTTATTTTTTTGCTGTTAACATGGCTATTTGTCATGTGTAATGTAACAAATGTTCCTTTTTCTGCCATTTCAAAAAAATAAACCAGAATGGTGTAAAAAGGAAAATTGTTTGGCATTTTGTGGTTAAAGATATTAAAACTATGTATTGTGTGAATCAAAACCGCAGAAGCTGATGCTCATTTATGAATTAGTGCTTTTGTAATTTAATATTTGTCACTGAATGGACTTTATTAGACAAAGGCATTTAATATTAAATAAATACAAATACAATGAGACCAAAACAATCCCGCCAGTTATGAATTACCACCAACTCATTACAAGCTATAAATGTGAGTTACAAGTTTCCATGCAGAAAAACTGGATGGTGATTTACACTGCCAGGCTTTAAAAAGCATAACAGACCATATGATTTATGTAATTTTATTCTAAAAACTTTTAAGCTGTTTATTTTCTCAGAGGTAGTGTGAATCACCATCCACTTTTCTTCTATGGAAAACAGGCTCTCCAAGTAACCGGTGACATTTTTCATATTTGGTGAACTCTTCAAGAACTTAAACAAAAACCGTACTGAATGTCGAGTTGTTTTGCTTTTCAGTAGTTGGCTGCTTGGCCTCAGCTGGTGATGTTGGCTTTTAAACATAAACATGGCCTGAGCATGATGTTACAAAGCCTACAGTCTCACATTTTGGCAATGAAAACAGAAATATGCCGCATCCAATTTTATCTTGTGAAAAAAAAGGCATTTCCTGTAAAGATTTGTGTTTCCAAGTACTCACCATGAACTTTCCATTAGGTCACAAATATGAGCAGTTATAAAGCTTGCAAGTAGACCGTCCCAGCGGTCTTGAGGACTTACTGACAAGTTGGATATAGTTACTTGAACTTGAATCAACCTTTTTCAGGCCAGTTTACACTGACTAGCATCTCCATGGATCCAGTGGCATATCTGGGCATACTTGCTGGGTGTTATTCTGACTGCCACATTATAGTCCTTCTGTATCCCATCGACATCCACCCACTGGTGTCCAGAGAACACACCAATTACCTTCCTCTTCCACTTCCCTTTTCCCACCTGGTCTCGTAGCCTCACGTACACACCGGCTCCACTCGACCCCTTCTGCGCATCACAGTACTGGTACATCAGGTCGTTAGATTCCTCCGAGACCGAACAGAAGCGGTAGACCACTTTCCCTAATTGGTCTTTATCAAAACTAGAGAAGTGGATTCTTCCAGCTGGGATGTCCTTGACCACTGGAACGACTCCTAACTCCATGAACTTCATCTTATGGGGTCGTTTGAGCTCCAGAAGGGCGTAATCGTAGTCGGCTGAGACCTCATTGCCTGCTCTCCTTGTCCAACCTGTTGGCACTCGAGTCAGTTTGACTCGTGTCCACCGGAAAACTGGTTGTCTGGACTGGTCTGAATCTGTGTCTCGCCTAAAACGGTCCTTCCTTTTCCTTCTGTTGTCTCTAACCTTTTGAAGTAGTTGTCCTTCAGTGGCTACATCTCCTTCACCTTCTCTCCTCTTTTCTCCTCTCCTCCTGCCTCCTTGTTGGCGTCCTCCCCTGCGTTTGGAGCGAAGCTTCATGATACCCACTCGGAGCCTCTTGGTCCCTTTCAAATAGTCTTGGCCATCATGGACACAGTGGGCAGAAGTCAGTACATGTCTTGGAGAAACCAAGATGCCTGAGCAACCCGTGGAGAGCTTCACTGAGGCAGAAAAGGGGTAATTGGTGGTGAAGTGTTTATCTGTGATCACAAAGCGTCCATCCATGCCATATACCTGCCGTTTTCTGCGTTTAAGGTATCCTGTCTTACAGACCACGGAAGAGGTCGTGTTTCTTAAATCAGGGACCCCTTCCAGTTTTATTTTGGTGAAGATGCGCGTTCCATTCTCGTAGATGGTTTCATAAGACAGTAGTCGTTCCAGCTCAGCAGGCCTCGGTTCTGGCAGCTTTCGCTGGCACTCAATCCCGCACATCACTCCTGGCTCACTTACGTCGTCAGCAGTGAATTCTGGGCTTTGAAGCCTCACTGTGCTTTCATCCAGGATCAGTGGGACTTTAATCTGTGTCAAGTGGCAGTCGTCTTTATAGTTTGTGGTAGAAGCACCAGTGGAGACCAAAGATACAGCCACAGTCAATGCAGTCAGTCTGATCAACAAAGATGGAGGGCCTGTCATTTTGCTCTACCTGAAGATAAAGAGACAAGAGTTCAGGGGCCAGTTGCATTAACATAACAATTCGCCTTTGGCTAAGCCACACCCTAGAATGTAGATTGACCAATCACAGCGCAGCCAAGAACGAGCTCCCACAGAGGTCTGACACTTTTTCACAGCGCTCCATTGACTTTAACACAGGCGTCTCATTTTTTTGGTCTCGGCAGGCTATTACCGTCATAGTTTTATCAAAAATATGGTTAAACGTTGTGCCTGGGGCATTTGTAACACAGATACGCGTTTCCCAGAGAGGTTGGAGGGGGGTGTCCATTTTTTTCCCTTCCCAAACCAAAGTCAAATCCTGACAAGTGTCGTCTAGCACACGCTGCTAATAAATACAACGTTATACTCGCGCAGTCCGTTTGCGTTGTAATAACGATTATAGAAGTGAATAGAGACCTCCAGCTTTGCATGAACAGTGTTGCTCCTTGATATTGTGAGTCCCAGCCTCCGTCTCCATTAGGAGGATATGCGGTGGGTCATTTGTTGACTGTGACAGTATGCTTTTGCCTCTATATTTGGATGCCTTGTTGTTCCTTGCGTTTCACCTGTATGTCGTGAATATAGCCTTCAAACGTATATTGCAGCTCCCTTTGCCTACTTCTATCGGACACTTTATTTGCTGCTTTATAAAAGTTTGATAAAATTTCAGCAGGAAGAGCTGTCACAGCATATGCCATGTTGATACCAGAGCCCAGATGAAGTTTGTTTGTCGGACGTAGCAACAGTAACTAAGGGGGGTGGGGCTTAGCCAAAGGTGAATTATGTTAAGACTGTGTCTAATGCTGCGTTCCAGGCAGGTTTTTGAGCACGTAAATCACGACTTCAAACCACGACTCACGACTTTGTAGCGTTCCAGGCCAGTCACGCCAAACTACCTGAGCGCAAGGAATTGTGGTAGCTAGATGTAAACAAACCATTGTTGTTTTGTATGGTTTCGCGGGCTATGTGACGTCAGAGCTCGTAACTGGGAGTTCATCGATTTAGTACGAGTTCACAGGTGGGAAGTCACGGGTTTGACTGCCGTTTCAGTGCACTTTCACGGGTATAAGGTTGGAAAAACACGGGTTACAGGTTGCCTGGAACGCGGCATTAGGGTGTATTCACACCAGGAAAGTCCGATAGTTCACTTGCTTTGGTCCGGACCAAATAATTTTTTTTTTTTTTTTTGGTACGGTTCGCTTTCACACTGCTCTTTTTGCAAGTGAACCAAAATTTGTAAACAAAACCACGCATGTGCTAAGGTCGTCCATTCATTGGACAAGGATTCTCAAGTAGGGAAATCAGGAAGTGCAAAAAAGGCTCAGCATGGAGATATTTCGTACTGCAATATTTGCTATTTTACTAATTCTGTGTTATTCTGTACAAACGCAATATGAAGAAACTGCGCAGAAGACGGATAAGGTATAAAGTTTTCATTCATAGAGAGGGGCTATGTTCACACATTCAAATAATGAGATTCTTATTGTATATACTGCTAACAAGTGCTGTCAATGGTAACGCTTGCGATTAAGTTTGTCCAGTTTAGCGCAGCATCATCCTTGTATTGTAACTATCGTTACATTATATGAACTGCAAAAGCTTTTTTTGCATCTATGCGCGATTAGACTAAAGAGAACGCGCTGTATGTGAATGTACTGATGCACACACTCATTCATTCATTCCATTCCAATGATGCACACACACGACGCGCAGAAAGACGCGCAACAGTATCGTGTGGCCAGACAGCGCGCCGGAATGGAATTCTCTTTCGCACTTGAACAACAATAACACAAACCATTATGCCAAAATCTCCGACTACGGAAGCCTGTTAACTCAAAGGCGCAGTGCTTTCTTGCAATTGGGTCGGTTCATGTTCACACCGTAAACGATCCGTACCAGAGTTCGTTTGGAAGCGTACCGAGAGCACCTCTTCAGCTGGGTCTCGGTTCGGTTGTTTGGTCCGCACCCGAGTTTGATTGCTGTATTCACACCGGACCAAAAGGTCCGCACCAAGGGGGGAAACAAACTAGAGTTCGATTCAATCGAACCAAACAAGGCAGGTGTGAATACATCTTAAGGGTGTGTTCACACTTGGCATGTTTGGTTCATTTAAAACAAACCATGGTGCGATTGCTCTGTTAGTGCGGTTCAATTGAATAAGTGTGAACGCTGCCGTCTGAACCCTGGTGCCACCAAACAAAAGGACCGAAACACTGAAAAGATGAGTCTTAGTCCACTTCCAAACAAACTCCGATGCGGTTCGACTGAAATATGAACTCAACACACACCAAAAACAGGACATGATGTCACCAGATGAGACCCTAAAAGGACAAAATGCTAAAGCATGCCTGTTTTTTTCTCAGCATAGTCGTGATGTGTCCCATAACAGTTCAGTACAGGATCAGAACCGGGTCTCCTCACAGCAGGTCTTCATTTGTGTGACGGAGGGATTCCTGGCGCTGTTTTATTTAATTTATCTGATTTTTAAGCTCTTCATGAGTTCTCAGCGGGTCAAAATACCACATATGTAGCTACACACATACAACGAGTGCATCTATCCCAGAATACAGCACTGTTTTGGATGTTTGGTTTTGTCACGAAATATACTTAATATAAGCCGACCAATCAGGTTGTGAAAATATCCTTATGCCTTTAGGTTCGCTATTTTTAGGTTCAGTGTTAAAATGCCAATGTGAACGCCAGGACTAATGTTTGTTTTTTTGGTCCCGAACCAAGTGAACTGAACTACAAGTGTGAACACACCCTTAAGAACTAGTATGTCCAACTAGCAGTAACTCAGGAGTAATTAATCGTAATATTCGGTTTCGAATTAGACCAATCTACGTTTTTATGTAACTGACTTAAAAAGTTATGAATAGTAAGACTAGTCTCGGCAGTTTAAGCAACTGGCCCCAGGAGTGAGGCAAACACAATGTTTCGTCACCTTCATGTTCAAACACCAAGGTAACAGTCCAGGCCATTGAACAGAGTAGACTTCAATACTGTATTGGCGTCTACTCTGACGAAGCAGGTTTTTACACTTTGTAACTTCATGTGATCAATCAGATTGCTGATTCCATTTACAATAATATACTCTTTATATGGAAAGTAACTAGATCACTTCTGGTAGTGATAATGTGGGGATACAAAATGTTGGTGCAATTGATATGGCTAATGAAAATTAAAAACAGGAGGTGGTTACTTCAACAATTGGAGTATAAAGGCAATAGAGGTCTGCTTTGCTGAAGAAAGACACTCCCATTGACTGCTCTCATCCCAGGAACTGCTATGGTGAAGTAGTGCCATTTTGGGAGGAGTAAAATTCACAGGTGGCTTGAACAACCATGCATTTACACTATAGGATCATACCACCTCTGGAGATCATAAGAAGATGAATGTTAGAAAATGTACCAAGTGTAAATACTGAACCTCCTAATGGTAGTTCTTGTAGCTCAACTCGATTGTGGCACTATGTCAAGTCAAGGGTTCAAATACCATGAAATAAACAAAATTGACAACATGTTCTCAAGAAAACAAGAGGCAAAACACTTTAAATACTTTACATTTATGGTATGGAAAGATAAAAAATAACTTTTGCTGTGTTAGTGCTATTGCTGAATTTATTGAGTAATGCATTGCACAGAAAAGAAAGAATTGGTGTGCCATTTATGTATTTAATATGCAAGTAAAGTTCTGGTTTTATTGGCACCCCTGAAATGTGAGTACAGAATTTACTCAGAAAATCTTTTGTATAATGATTATAAATCCAATTTTGTATGATCAGAATATTTTTAAGACATGTCGAAAGTTATTGAACAACAACAAAAGAAGGCGTTACTATAGTGACATTAAAAATACAGACAAAACGTACGCTGGACAGAATTATTGGCACCCTTTACTAATATTTGTTTGCAGAACCTTTGGCAACAATGACAGCCTCTAAACGTTTCTTGTCGCCATACAGAAGCTTCTTACACTTGTCTGCTGGTGTTTTCTGCCACTCTTCCATGCATTCAAGCTCTCTAGAGTTTACAGGAGTCCTTTTTGCAAAGGCCGATTTCCACTCTTCCCTAAGTTTTTCAATGGGATTTAGGCCAGAAACACTCCTTTCCAGCCATTCTTTGGTGCTGTTAGATGTGTTTTGGGTCGTTGTCCTGCTGAAAGAGTCACATCTAACAGCCTCAAACCTAACACATTTCACTTTAAAATGCTTCATCATTCCTTTGATACATTCAATGCCTTCAGTACCAGAGGCAGCAAAGCCGCCCCACAGCATGAGAATTAGGGTGTTTTATTTGTTTCCTTACATGCTTCATTTTGCCACCTGTAAACAAACTAATGCACTGCGTTTCCAAAGAGCTCTGCTTTGGTTTCATCTGTCCAGAACATTATCCCAGACAGACTGTGGCTTATCAAGATTTAGCAAATATTAGTATTGTCTTTTTGTTCCTGTCTTTCAATAGTGTTGTCCTCCTTGGCCTTGGCCTTGGCTGAAACCAGCTCAGGTCGACCAGTTTCTGCTTGGCTCCACGTCCTGGAAGCGTCTTGACAGTTTTGTGACTGTGAAACTTCTCGATAACATTATAAACTGTTGAAACAGGGATTTCAAGATCTTTGCCAATTGCCTTGTAGCCTTTGGATTTGTTATGTTTCTGAATAATAGCATTGCTGATGCTCTCAGACAGCTCTTGTCTCCATCATTGTGAAAAAGAAACTGGAAACAATCAGCCCCTTTTCATGTAGTAAACCCATCATTGATTGGTTAAACCAGGTCATGCCAACAGGTGAGTTTTATTTTGGGGATTTTATTATTATCTTGTTTAAGGAACTAATTAATCAAAAGTGTGCCAATAATTCTGTCCATCCTCTTTGTTGTTTTTCAATAACTTTGGACCTGTTTTATGATTATACATAAATTGGTTCAGTTGCATTTATTTCTGAAGATATACTAAATTCTGTACTTGGTGCCAATAATTATGTCCAGGACTGAAGGTAATGTACATGTGTATGTTTTTATTTTATTTAGGCTAAGGGAATTTTTCATAATTTTTAATTTCTTATAGTTTACATGTCATCATTTATAGTAACAGAGAATTAGTCGTATTATTGCTGAATTATTACAGACTATTCTGTAAGGATTAGGCTCTTGTTATTGCTGAATATAAAGAGTAGCCTAATTCAGTGAGAAAGGGTCAAGCGAATCACTGATATTTCTACATTTAATGTATAAATAACGCAGTGAGTAAACACTATTGTGAAAAGATATGGATTACTCCTGTTATTAGCTGATTGTATTTAACTGTCTCCGCCTCATTGACACGTTTTTCGCGGCATGTTTTTAATGTACATTCACATTTTGAATAAAAAACACGTCATTAAAATAGGAACTCACCCTCAAACTTAATGATGAGAGAAGAAAACTGTGGACTCTTCTGTAACTGCATGTACTATCCAAGTGTTTTGACAAGGAGAATCGGATCGGATGTGTTGAGGAGCAGCGCGCGCTGTGCTGTGAGAGATGCACGAGACCTTTCAGTGCTAGAGAGAGAGGGAGGGAGAGAGAGAGAGAGAGAGGGAGAGAGCGAGAGAGAGAGAGGCAGGAACGAGCCAATAACTAGTTATTTGTGGCAAGCACACCCAAGCTTTTTAAACTAGGCTATATAGTTGAGATTTCGCTTTTAAAAAGTTTTACCAATGTAAGTCTATAATAAAGTAAATAGTTTTTTGTTGTTGTTTTGAGCGCCAATTGAGGGAAAATCATAATTGTTTTTTTAAATATATATATAAAACGTTGTCATTGTTTAGATGCCAGTTTTCAACATGGATGATGGAAATGTTCATATTTTAATAAATGTCTGGGTCCAGGAAAACGTCAAACCAGTTAAATCTATACATAAAAGGCATTTAAAAAGTAATTGATTAAGGCAGGGTAATACGTTGAGGGTTTTTAATGTGGCCTTCAAATACACTCTGTGTGTAACCGGCTACAGATATTCAGTCTTTGCTCTCTGTCCACTGTTTTTCACTCCTTTTCATCTTACCATCATTTGCTAAATCAGGTATGTCTGTGGTCATAAAGCATGAAGATGCCAGCAAACTAATGCAGGGGTGTCCAGTTGTTGCGCTGACCGCTAAATCCAGCCTTGTGAGAGCCAGGGCCTGACCAGACCACTACTTGTTTTCGTGTGTGGACTGCAGAGGTATGCAACTATCTGGCACTCCTGGACACATTTATCCAACCTATTGCCATTTCATCTTTGTGCAAACCATTTATTCCCAGGTTAACTACAATTTGTCCACTACTTTGGTTGAAGGTAGCTCACAATTATACAACCCACCTACAAAAATACTTTCCCCCTTATACAGTATACGCTCATACATCTGACTGTATTTATCATATTAGCATGTACTTCAGACATATAGCACAAGCTGTTCTACACGTCAGATTAAATCATCAACTAAATGTTATCATGAGGCTTCAACACACCTATGAACATAAAGACCAACTTTCTGAACATGACAGTAATTCATACGACCCAACAGATCACTCAATGTCTTCTGTGAAACAATAGATGTAAGAAAAATACTAAGATTTTAAACTTTTTATTCTATAAACCATTTCTTCCAATTACATTTATATGGACTCACGGAGATTTTTATTTATTTATTTTTTATCTTTCTTTGTGTTCATCTGAGGGTGCTTAAATTATGAGATAATTAAAATTTTTATGTGGAATATCCCTTTTAAATGCATTTTGGGTAAATAACTTCTTAATATTTTTTTTTTTTTTTTTTTTTTGGATCAAGCTCTATCAGCGCAATTTCATACAAGCAGCAGCACAACTGTGAGTGTAATATTGCTTTCATACAGTTAAACAGAAGATTAATATCACCTGACATTTCAGCCATATAATATGGACACAATTTTTGCTCTGTCAAAGAAAATTGTTTCAACTAATGCCAAAGCAGAATCAAGCACTGGACTTCTACAAATCAAAGATTATGAATATAAAACATCAGATCTATTCAAATCAAATGGATTGACCATAATGTTGCCTTTTTGGAACCAGACTTTTTTTCAAAAACTACAATTTTGGAATGAAATCTGTTTGTGGTTCTCCTAGGAGACGTCCTTTTATAACACATCATCTTTAATTTCACGTTGTCATATATGAGCAGCCAGTCAGTAGCCAAAAGATTTAGGCCTAAATGAAACTTTCCATAAACATAAAACATTATCAGTTCAGTCCATTTTGTGTGTTAAACATGACGAAAAGTTATGATTAATAAGTCAAGATTCATCATTTTGATTCAGTGAGTGAGTTGGTAACTTTTTTTTGACCCATTTATGTAAAGATTTAAATCCTAAGAATCATATGTCCACAAACCACTGGTCATGTTCATTAGTTTTTTTCCAGTGACACTATAGACGAGCACCACAGGATCAGCAGTGTCTGTTAGAGCATTATATGGTGTTTTGTCCACATAGAAAGACCTTCAAGAACCATTAACTGAACCAAGACTCATGAAAATCATTCAGTTCATATATTTTTCTCAGTTCCTAACCATGGCTCACGCTGAATGAGACTCATTTTAGTAGACATAAACACATTTTGCAGAGGCTAGCAAAATAGCACACACTGACGCATACATATCCTTCTCATCCGTTTATGTGAATATCTGCAACTGCACATAAATACTGATGTTTTTGTCTGCAACTGATTATGTCTTATGAGCCTGTGAATTGTCAGTACAACTCTGCAGGTTCAATCAATCTGGTTTGAGTTTTGATTGAAATCGCCAGTTCATGAAATAGAAGGAAAATGACTCATATAATCAGAATCAGGAACAAGTGTGACTTGTTTATGAATAAAAGTCTGCGGCTTTCTCATGCCTGCTTCTCTTGATTGAAATAATCGCTAAAACAGCTCTTTCTCTGAGAGATTCCTTTCATCTGAAAGATGAAACATTCCCACAGATTGCACACACACACACACACACACACAGTCCCTCATGTTGGATTTCCACGTTTTATGGGGACTTATACTGTTTAATGGTTTTTATACTGTACAAATTGTATATTCTCTCCCCTACCCAACCCCTACACCTACCCATTGTCAGGGTTATGTTCTGTCATGTCTTGGTTTTCATTGTGTTGTGTTTGGCTTTTCCTTTGACCCAGTTTTCCCATGTGTTTCATTGATACTCTTCACCAGTCCCTTGTTAATGACCTCCTCAGCTCTGCCCTGTACATTTAAGTCCTCAGTTCTGGTAGTTCTTTGTCCTGGATTGTTTAATGTCAATGCGTCTGTGGTTGTTTTCCCTGAGTTAATCTCCTGTTTATAGTTTTGATTCTTGGATTAAATATGATTTTTGAGTATCTTAATTGCCACCATCCTCTGTAACACTCATCAGAGACATTTTTAGATTCTCAAAAAAGATAATTTTTTATGATTTATAAGCTCTTTTCCTCTTGGGGACAAAAAAAAAATGTCCCTACAAGGTAAACAAAATACTGGTTTTACACATTTGGTCCACATAAGGTAGGGGATATCACGACCACACTCACACGCACACACACACACACACACACACACACACACACACGCAAGTGTGTAGGGTCATGCAACCTTAAAACACATTTTTTAGATTTGCCTGTTACAGGAGCATGCAAGCACAGCAGAAAACTCAAAAGCATTCGCAGAACAGACATGAGAGTGGTTTCTTTGATTGTATCATTCTGTTCATGATATAAGTATTAGCATTCTCATTATTTATGACATTTCTCAGAATATTATGCTATATGCCAAAAAGCAACCTTGTTTTTTGTGGCAATGCTGCTTTTCTCTGAGTCCTGTTCTCACTTTCTTTGTGATATCATGATTAATGAACCTCTATTTGTGCTATAAATTAATCAAACTCACATATATGGTTCAAACAAGCCACCAAACATATGAGTAAAGATGAGTTTCACCTGTTTCAACCTTTGTTGCAGTTACATTTTACAGGAGTGTATTTGAGTATATTTATTATATATTTTCTGTTTATTCACGAAAAAGTACATTGATGAAGGGTCAATTATGCAGGACAATTCTGCAGAATAGCACCAAATGAACAAATATCTTTTTATATGCCAGGAAAAACTAAACTCAGTCCAATTCAAATTTTATCTAGGCAAACACCAAAAGAAAAACAAATGGATTGTTTGCAAATGCTATGAATACCCTGTCTCTGTCTCTCTCTCTCTCTCTCTCTCTCTCTCTCTCTCTCTCTCTCTCTCTCTCTCTCTCTCTCTCTCACAACACACAACACAATATTTGAACCTGACATATACAACATGCTTTGATAAAACCAAAACAAAACAGATGGATGTTCTTGTTTGTTTCTATCAGTCTTGTATCTATGTTTATTCAGACACTAGTTAATATCTGGTATAGACCAGCCTCGGGCATCACATTGAAATAAGCAAATTATAGTTGGTCACTCAAGATGTTAGTCAGACAGTATAATAAATTTATAATAATAATAATAAATTTTATTTGTCATGCGCCTTTCTCAGACTCAAAGCGCTACAGTACAGAACAAAACAATCAAACATGAGGATAAAATAAAATAAACACAATATAAGTGGGCGGCTCTTGGCCAGAATGATCAGTGAAAAGGTCCAGACCTTCTGCCCTGAGTCAAAAGTCTCACTATGTGAGATTACAATAGGAATGACTTCACGGTGATCACACATGCAACGGTTTTGAGCAACAAAGCTTCCCAAGTCTGGGAACTGGGAACATAACTGACGGTGACTAACAGTGAGTGTTGACTATGCATTGCAGGCAAGTTCTGTGACAAAAGTATTACATGGATGTTACATTGAAATAAAGTTTGTTACATTGCAATATTGTAAAGGCCCTTGCACACTGAGTCCGAAATTTTCAAACTGCTTGCTACGGATGCGAAAAACGCAGAAATTCGAAACCGATCCGATTTTTTTTATGCCGGACGAAAGTTTCGGAGGCAGTGTGCAAGCGTGATTGACATAACATGAGGTCATATTTATTTTTTAACGTGCGAAAATTTCGGACGCGAATTTCGGAAGTGTGCAAGTGCCTTTACACTGCAACTTTATGCATATATGCAGTAATGCCAAGTGCATCAATGCAGTGACTACCAATAGAAATCAAGACATTTGAGGTCGTAATCCATCTCCTGTCAGGCATTGTATTTAAGTGTCGGTAAAATGGAGGTAATCTTAACACGTTAATGTTACTATGAGTGATTTCACTGTTCAAAATGATTTGCTACATCAGCTAACCACTGGGGTACCTCAGGGTTCAGGGCTGGGTCCGCTCATCTTCTCTATCTACAGAACCTCACTGGGCACTATCGTAAAGGCAAACAGCATGTCTCCAGCCTCTTCATTTAGAGATTGGACTACTGCAATCTTGTGTTGGCTGTAATTAAGCTTTTGCAGTTAATCCAGAACATAGTTTCACATCTGGTCTTCAGCGAACCATACAAGGCTAATCACACACCCCTGCTGGTTCCACTTCACTAGCTAGCTGCACTTCTGCAAATTTAAGGCTTTACTTAGTGTTTTTATCACTAGATATACTCTCTCTAAACCCCTGTGGTGGAGAAGCTTCAGACCTCCATCTGATCACTTTCACATTCTTCAAGAATCAGCTGAAGGCACATCTCTTCCTCTTGTTTTAACTAAAGGCACATCCTATACGTTTTTATATTTTCTCTAATTTTAAGTCCCGCTCTACTTTCTGTAATCATCTAGCTTTGACTTGCACTGCACACATTTTTTATTCTTGTATGATAAATGACTTGTAATGTCCCTAATTTGTAGCTTTGGGTAAAAAGGGTCTCACATATCCACATAGTTAGGACATTACCAAACTAAACAACTAGTTATTAATTGCTCTTTTATGTCACCTGAAATGCAGTGCTAGAACATCACAGAAACAGGGTATATGTGTCTTGATTCAGTAATGTAGTTGCTTACACCAATACTGCATTCTTGGGACAAATGGATAACGGTACAGAGAGAGCATGATGTTTAAAAGCACCAACTCCATAGGCATAAACAAAACACAGCACATTGTTGACGGTAGTTTACTTACAATTTGTAAATGGTAAAATATCGGTAACGCTTCCTTTTACAGTCCCGGTTTTTAGGTTTTACAAATCCAGTGACCCAGCCACCTAAAATATCAAGGAAGTAGATTGTTTCAGCAAAATGGGATAACTTTGATTAAAAACATTACTACAACTAAGTTTTTGCAGTACATCCTTAACTTACCATTAGTTAATAAATAAATAGAAATGTCATGCAATTTGTAAAAATCACAATTCTATGTTGATATGTCTTCTTCACATAGCCTCCCGTATAAATCCCCAGGGGATTCACTCTCAAAACTTGTGTACGTGGCCCAAAAGCCCAAACCAAGACCAGGCAGAAAAACACACACATACTCAGCAAGATCTGTAATTTGTCTCTCTCTCTCTCACACGCTTATGTTCTCTCTTTATTTCCACTTCAGCATGATCACCACAAGATAGCTGATGCACACAGCGACACGTGTGCTTAATCACAGTTTAGATGACTGTCAGTGATGAAAGAGAGGAAGATGAATTAAAGGAGTAATGATGATGAGAATGTTCTTTGTGATTCACACCACTGGCAGCGACCTCAAGCACTGCATCATTATTGACATACAAACACTCATTCTCACATGTGCACAATGTTTGTTAGAAGAGAATAGGCTTGGTTATTTTTGTACTATTATTGACATTCATTTTTGCAAACATTGACGTGATTGATATTGTACTATCCCAGAAGAAACAACTGTAAGAATTTCATGGTGTGTGCTAAGGGTGTGCTACTTTGGGTTTGGGTCTCCAACCAATCCCTCACCCTAAGAAGGCAATTTCAGCATGCAACTCGTCCCACACTATATGCGCTGGCTGCATACATGAATGACACCTCAAATCCTCGAGCACTTTTTAAAGTGAGGAACCCAACAGACAATAAAAAGCTTGAAAGAGTCAGATGCACTTATACATTGAAGGACCCAAGGTATCATTCAGACTTGGGCTGGGCTCTTTTGTCCAAAGACTATACCTTAGCAACCACACTGCATCAAGTCTTGCACACACACATTTTTTCTGAAAACAAAAAAACAAAAAAACAAACCTGTTTTATTATATTGCTTTGCAATATGAGGTTTAAGACCATCTCTCTCTCTCTTTCTCTCTCTCTCTCTCTCTCTCTCTCTCTCTCTCTCACACACACACACATGTTGGCGGAATCTCCCCATTTATCAAGTTCAAACACTGACACCCAAATGAGTGCTCATTTTAGAACACAGTATCATTTCGCATAATCACAGTTTCTCCATTTAACTCTCACCTCAGCTGAGAAAATATGAGCATTTTTGCAAACACATACACATACAACTCTCAGCTTACTGTAAATTTGGCAACAACTGGTGTTCCATCAAGACATAATTTACAGGATATGTGGATCAACACGGTATAAAAAAAATCTGAATAAGAAAACAGACAATATTGGCAATCAACAAAAAGACAAGCTAATATGTTTTCAAATAAATGGGACATTTACTTTATGGATGTATGTTTATTTTGTTAGTTTTAACATTTGCATCTGTCACGTGTTTGTTAGTCTGTCTCAGAAACTTTCTCATGCCCAGATGCCTTTAAGCAAAGGAACATGAGTCTGTGTGTGTCTGTGTTTATGTGTGCTCATGTGCACTTTCGTATTGTGTTGTTCTAATGTCATTGGCCAGTGGTTTTCAACTGGTGTGGTCGCAAACCAAAAATGGGTGGCGGGTTTGTTCTGATACGGTTGCGGACAACCAGGGATAACAATGCTAAATGCAAATAAAGCAAGGCAACTAGCCATATAATCATGAATAATAAGGATAGCCTAGATACAACCCAGGCTACATTCAATTTGTGTTCTCTTTTGGGATAAACATGACTGGTTGACCGCAATGTGTTTTGTACAGTGAGTTGTTTAATGCAGGCTGCATAGAGCATAAAAGAAACAACAGAAATTTAATTTTGTACAGTATCAACAATTTTGGTGGGCCTGTTGTGTTGAGATGCCAGTTGATGTTGTGTGTAAAACCTGGATCCGAATCCAAAACCACGGATAAACACTGTCATCACTGTCACTGTCAGCTGGATAGTTTAGGAGGAAGAAGGGATTTGACACGTTTGTGGATGCTTGTGAGTATGTGACTGAAATTGTTTTAATTCATTGTTTTGATTAGTCAGAGTTTAATTTATATGTATATTCCAATTGTTTATCTTGACTGTGGGAAAATGCTAGAAGAGCCTATCCTTAAAATTATTTTTTAAATTAATTGCATCCTCTTTTATCCATCCATAAGTGCTCTAAACATCGAGGACACTGAACTCTCTGCATTGCTTGTTGATTACCTAACCTTCCCTTCGAGAGAGAGAGAGAGAGAGAGAGAGAGAGAGAGAGAGAGAGAGAGAGAGAGAGAGAGAGAGATATAATATAATATAAGAAATATAACAATATAATAGTCTTCATCTGGGACTAGATCTCTTTACACAATCTCACATTATGAGGGAAGCAGAATAGCTGATCTCTGATCAGTAGCAAACAGGCAGTCGTGGTTAGAGAGTTAGAGAGATTTATTAATAAAATAAATATAAGAGCAGAACAGTTTTAATGTGCTGTCAGTCTGAATTAGGCGAGCAGATTCCAGTCTATTTACCGGCATCAGAAAGTTGCCTGAAGGTGTTGTTTCTCTACATGAGGAGAGTAAAAGCGATTAAATCAAAGCTAAAGAAATACGACAGCAGATATGCAAGTCATTGGTTATTGTCGTTAGCAGAAAAACAACTGAAACTGAGGTAATTTGTCGCAAAATATCCTCGAACCATTGTCAAAACAATTCTGTGTGTGTGCAAAGCACCTTACCCCCAATCATGCCCTGGGCACCACAGCAAAAATGGCTGCCCACTGCTCCAGGTGTGTGTGTGTGTGTGTGTGTGTGTGTGTGTGTGTGTGTGTGTGTGTGTGTTCACTACTCCTAATGTGTGTGCACTACCTTGGATGGGTGAAATGCAGAGGACAAATTCAGAGAATGGGTTACCATACTTGGCCTTCACATGTCACTTTCACTTCCTGTGAGGTGCAAATATAAAGTGTTATTCACTGAGACATTGTTATTCATAATATTCAGCATGAGTGGATAAACAATGCAGGCAAGTTTTGTTATTTTATACAAACAAAAGGACTGGGAAACAGCTATGTGAATATTCTTCAAAACTTCTCCTTCATGTTCTACAGGGTTTGGAATGGCATGAGTAAATAATGACCGAATATTCATTTTGGGTTAACTATCACTTCAAACTTTTTTGGAATGAATGATTGAATCATTTGTGTATAATGAATTAACGGTGAGTAAATACATTTTCAGGTTTACAGGAAGCACTTATTGACAATTTGCTAGTTTCCCAGCCATGGTGATGTTGCAGCAACAGAGATTCACATATGGGACTGATCAAGAGTTCAGCCTAATAAACAGATGCAACACCTGCCAACTAGCACACACACAGATTTATCTATCTATCTATCTATCTATCTATCTATCTATCTATCTATCTATCTATCTATCTATCTATCTATCTATCTTGGCATTATTGTAAATACTGCCATTGTAAATACTATTTTACATCACTCTGAGGAATATTTCTCTGAACGTCACCAGTGAATCTATTTATTTCTCTCATTAAAAAAGAGAAGGCGGCGGCAAGATGCTTCCCACAAATTCCTAGTTTGTCAGTACACACCCTTTTTTGGGTGTCAACCACAATCAGCATAATGATTTTGTTTAGTATTTTTACAAGCTTAAATAAAGTGTTAAGTATGCTGGAAGAAAGACAAGACCCCCGACTGAGTCTGGTTTCTCCCAAGGTTTTTTTCTTCATTCTGTCACTGATGGAGTTTTGGTTCCTTGCCACTGTTGCCTTGGCTTTTGGCTTGCTTAGTTGGGGACATTTAATATTCAACAATATTATTGATCTGCCTTACTTAAGGTGGACGTTGACGCAATTTTCTTCTAGAAACAAACATTGTTGTATTATTTTCATGTTATCACTGTGAAGCTGTTTTGATACAATCTGTAATGTAAAAAGCGCTATATAAATAAAGGTGACTTAACTTAACAAGAAGCAAAGCATCATGAGTTTGTTACGAATAGTGAACAGAGGAGACAAGTGCAAGTAAAACTGGTCTTTATTGAACAATAAGATAAGCCAGCCTCAGTAACGTGAAGGAAGATAACCGGAACAAAGTCTCAGTCTGATGTAGTCGATCTCACAAACTCACAGAAACAATGGAAACAGTGCAGGAACAGAAGTGTTGGCAACGCAGGCTTGCGTGGGCAACTCAGAGGTGCACGGTCAGTGTGTAGTGAATCCTCTGTGAAGACGAGACACGATGACGATGAAACTGAATTGAATTCTCCTGTACGCAGGATGCAGTTTGAGTCGGACTGTCACCGGACTAATGACTTTGGTGATAGGAAACGGGCCAATGAATTTAGGAGCTAATTTATTCGACACGGAACGGAGAGGAATATTCTTGGTAGAAAGCCACACTTTGGAACCGACGACGTAGACGGGAGGTCTTGACCGGTGGCGATCGGCCTTAACCTTGGTGCGTGCCCTTACCTGGAGCAGAGTCTCACGGGCTTTGGTCCATGTACGGTGACACCTTTGAACGGAGGCGTGAGCGGAGGGAACCGCGACCTCGGATTCCAGGCTGGGACATCGGTGGCTGGTACCCTAAACTACACTCAAACGGTGATAGACCCGTAGATGACACTGGCAACGAGTTGTGTGCGTACTCCACCATAGAAAGCTGTTGACCCCAGGAGGAAGGATTCTTGGATACCACACATCGCAACATTCTCTCCAAATCTTGGTTGGCTCTCTCGGTCTGACCATTGCTCTGGGGGTGGTAACCCGAGGACAGACTGACAGTGGTCCCCAGTAATTTACAAAATTCTTGCCAGAATTTGGACACAAATTGGGACCCCCTGTCAGAGACCACGTTCGTCGGGAGGCCATGTAGACGAAAGACTTGATCAATGACAGTCACCGCTGTCTCCTTGGCAGATGGTAATTTGGCCAAGGGAATGAAATGAGCCGCCTTCAAGAACCGGTCCACTACGGTCAAAACAACCGTCTTACCTTGAGAGGGCGGTGATAAAATCTAGCGAAATATGGGACCAGGGTCTTGAAGGGACAGACAGCGGTTGGAGTAACCCATCTGGGGGTCGATTGGAAGTCTTACCAGTGGCACAGACCGAACAAGCCAAAACAAAATGTCAAATATCGCGAGCCATCAACGGCCATCAGAATCGTTGCTTGACCAAAAAGCTAGTGCGGTTTACTCCTGGGTGGCATGCCACGTTAGAATAATGACCCCACCGGATAACGTCGGACCGCAACCCCTCCGGCACAAATAATCGATTCGGTGGGCCTCCGGGCGGAGGCGTTACCCCTTCTAAGGCCGTCTTGACCTTCGATTCAACCTCCCATGTGAGTGTGGAGATGAATAGAGTCTCGGGTAAAATGCACTCGGGAGTAGACGGGCGTGCGGATGGATCAAAAATACGAGATAAAGAATCGGGTTTGATGTTTTTGGAACCCAGGCGGTACGAGAGAGTAAAATCAAAACGACCGAAAAAAAGGGCCCACCAAGCCTGCCTGGAGTTGAGTCTTTTAGCGGATTGAATGTATTCCAGATTCTTGTGGTCAGTCCAGACTGTGAAAGGTACCCCCGACCCCTCTAACCAATGTCGCCATGCCTCCAACGCAAGCTTGACCGCCAACAACTCCCTGTTACCAATGTCATAGTTACGTTCGGTAGGCGACAAGCGATGAGAAAAAAACGCGCAAGGGTGCACCTTGTCGTCTGAGGGAGAGCGTTGGGAGAGTACCGCACCTACCCCCACCTCTGATGCATCGACCTCCACCACGAACTGACGTGATGGATCAGGGGCTATCAAAATGGGAGCGGAAACAAAGCGGCTCTTTAGGTTAGCCGGACCACCTGAACGTTGTCCGGGGGGAGGTCAAGGCTGTCAGAGGTGCGGCTAGTTGGCCGAAATTACGAATGAAACGTCGGTAAAAATTGGCAAACCCCAGAAACCATAGTAGGGCCTTACGGGAATCTGGACTTGGCCAATCCACCACGGCCTTAATCTTGTCGGGGTCCATACGCATTCCCTCAGACGAGACGATGTGACCTAAGAAAGGAACAGACTGTGCATGAAAAGCGCATTTCTCCGCCTTGACAAAAAGCCCATTCTCTAACAACCTCTGAAGCACTCGTCTGACGTGCTGAACGTGTTCCTGGAGAGACGAAGAAAAAATCAATATGTCATCCAGGTAGACATATATGAACTGGTCTACCATGTCTCTCAGCACATCATTGACGAGTGCCTGAAAAACCGCTGGGGAGTTGGACAGCCCGAAGGGCATGACCAAATATTCAAAATGCCCCCTGGGGGTGTTAAAAGCGGTTTTCCATTCATCTCCCTTCCTGATGCGGACCAAATGATAAACATTACGTAGATCCAATTTAGTGAAGACCGAGGCTCCCTGCAACCGCTCGAAGGCTGAAGAGATCAACGGCAAAGGCTAGGTATTCTTTACCGTGATGTTGTTCAGCCCCCGGTAATCAATACACGGTCGCAGGGAACCGTCCTTCTTCCCGACAAAAAAGAACCCCGCCCCCGCTGGAGAAGAGGAAGGTCGAATGAACTTGGATGTCAGAGAATCAGAAATGTATTTCTCCATGGCCTCCCTCTCGGGAATGGAAAGAGAGTATAACTTGCCCTTAGGCGGAGACGTACCTGGCAGAAGATCTATAGCACAATCATTGGGACGATGCGGAGGAAGAGAAGCAGCTCTGGACTTACTGAACACTTCCTTCAGGTCGAGGTACTCAGCGGGAACGTTTGACAAATTCACCGGCTCCACCTGCAAGACAGAACTGGACAGAGATGAACCAGCAGACATTAAACAAGACGCATAACACTCAGTACTCCAGGCAGAAATGGAGTTATGTCCCCAGTTAACCCTGGGGTTATGCAGCACGAGCCAGGGATGACAGAGGACAATGGGGATGCTAGGGGAGTCAAGGAGCAGAAAAGACAAATCTTCGGAATGATTGCCGGAAGTGATGAGTGTTAACTGAACGGTGGAGTAAGATATTGTGGGTAATTCTTGTCGATTAGGGCTTGGCTGTGATGAGTGTGAGTTGCCCACTGCAATCTCACCGGAAGGAGGGTGGAAGAGGGTTTCTGGATGGAGACCCCGCCCGACAGAATCCTCTTCTCTACTGCCGGGCTTGCTCTTTTAAGGGGCAGTTATTGAGGAAGTTATTGTTTGGCGCAGTGGGCATGGCCAGTTGTTGGATTTGCTGGGTGAGCCCAGACACCTGCGTTACCAACGCTTGAACTGCGCAACTTGTGGTGGTGAGATTCTCCTCCTGATGATCCATCCGTGCCGAGTTGTGAAAGAGATAATCCGCGAGTTCGGATGTATTTGCTGCCTCCATGATGGTCAGATCGTTCTGTTACGAATAGTGAACAGAGGAGACAAGTGCAAGTAAAACGTGTCTTTATTGAACAATAAGATAAGCCAGCCTCAGTAACGTGAAGGAAGATAACCGGAACAAAGTCTCAGTCTGATGTAGTCGATCTCACGAACTCACAGAAACAATGCAAACAGTGCAGGAACAGAAGCGTTGGCAACGCAGGCTTGCGTGGGCAACTCAGAGGTGCACGGTCAGTGTGTAGCGAATCCTCCGTGAAGACGAGACACAATGACGATGAAACAAGGCGAACATCCAACGAAGAAACAGACTGGGACCCAAGGAACTGGAACAGGCTAGACACATCCACAAACAACGATCTGACAAACACAAGACGCATGAGGTGAGTATAAATAGGCACTGGAAACGAGTATCACCTGTCGCTGATTCTCCGGGAGGATAATCAGCGACCACGCCCACACACGTGCACACACACACACATAAACACAGCGCAAGGAACAGTCAGTGAATTCATCAACCGTGACAAAGTTAAACAGCTTTAAAATGGTTGATAGTATTCACACACATTTCTGTATATATATATATATATATATATATATTTGGACGCAGTGTTTGATTATCCTGATCAGGTGTCTTTGATTAGAGATGAAGCCAAACTCCGCAGGACAGTGGCCCGCCAGGGCTGGATTTGAGGAACCCGGGCCTACAGCAAGCGGATAATTCAGTAATAGGAGGTATGTTAGGAATTTAGCCTAAATTAAAAGATGATTCTGTTTCTCTGATGTGAATTAAATTACAGTTCAATGTGGCATTACAGTATCTGGAGCATCATCAGTTGACAGTGCTCTACACTGTAAAAAATTATTGTGATTTTAACGGTAAAAAACTGTAAAAATGCTACAGTGCAAAACTGTTAATTGGTTAACAGAAAGTTTCCTTACTATATACGGTAAATAACTGTGATAGATCTAACGTTACATTTAATGTAATTTTACTGTAAAATACCATTAAATTTACAGTTTTTGAAAGTGAAAAGAACAACTCATTGTATAATTTCCAGTGAAAAAACGTAAATTGAGATTCCCACAATTCCCTTTTGGACACTTCACATTTGATTTATTTTTTGTTGAAATAACTGTTTCTTCTTAGTTTTCTTAGTTATTTTCTAATCAGTTATGTACATTAGGGTTTTATGTTACATTTAATATTGTTAAATTAAAGCATCTCTGTTCGAAATCTGCAATTGTCATTCGCGGAATTATCAACTCTACGTGAGTTGTACTTCAACACCCTCGAAACGGCACAGCGCGGATGAATACAGTGTTTGAGGAGACTGTGCAGCTGTCAATCACCGCGCTGATGTGGATACTGGCATTCAGAATCACAAATTATTCTTTTTGGAAGTATGACCAACATAAGAATTTTCACCGGAATATGTCATCTGAACCAGTAAGAAACATCCACCTTTGTTCTGGTTCTGACATTGCAGTAAATCGCGCTGATTACATCTAACAATCGCTTATAAGTTATCATATCACGCAAAACCGTGCAAATTATACTTTGTTCTCAAATTGTTAATGTTAACAACGTCAGCATTGCGTGACTACATGTAATGTCCTTCCGATATTATCCTTGTTTTCGCATGGGTCCGGTTGCAGTCTCTTTTTTTCTGTATTCACTCCGAAGTCTTTTGCATTTTACAGCGGGCGAATCTGTTGTCACTGGTGATCGTCGTTTGAACCTTTCTGGATCCGCCATCAAATTGATACGTTTAATTATATCAAGTGCTGTGAGAAAAGGCTATAAATCTCCACCTCCAGTATCCTCACACGCAATATAGCCTACTAGCCGAGACACCTTCTTTATGTGTACAGATGTGACGTAATGACGCAAAGACATGCTCGAATCTCCCGCGGAAATCCACCAGTACCGCTGGAATTAAAAACATTATTACAAGCTTACCGCTTTGAATCGAGCTAAGGCAAGCAGAGAGTTTTGAACACTGGCTGGTTATGTACTTGCTCAAATATGTATTTTGGATAATTTTTAACCCAAAAAAGCTACGGACTGCAGCTTTAATGTTTATTGCATTTTTTAAATTTCATGTGTGTTACCATGATGGTGTTTAATGTTTGTGCGAATAACACTGTGCAGCTTCAATATAATAGTATTAACTCTCTTGTGGAAGATTGCTTGTGATGAGCTTTGATTTATCATGTGACTCTCATCACTGCTGTGATGGTTGTTGGTTGTCAGTGTATTACAATGGTACAAAATAGATATTAATACTTCAATAGGTTGGTAAATTATCATTATATCAGATAATGAATTACGGTTTAATACTGTAAATTTTACGTCAAGTCTGTAAAACCAAAAACGTTGATACCGTATTTTTGACGGTAAAGTTCTGGTAACCACAGCTGCCAGTTTTTTTTCCGTAAAAACAACGAGTTTGACAAGCCAGCTGGTGTTTAGATCATCACATGGAAAACAGCAGTCATCAATTTTCATAGGACGAAGACTACTCATATGGTTCCTTTTAAGGGTGAAACCTGTCTTATGACAGTGGTCAAAGATGCAGATTAAAGACTCAATCAGGCTGTTGACTGTTTTAGAATCAAATATAATAAAGTCACAGCCACAGGACACAATTATATATCATTTGTATAAAGATGTTTATAATACATTTTATATATACAGTATATGTAATGACATTTGTCATTATTTGAATGCAAATCAAGCATTTTAAAAGTGATATTTGTTGACCATCGGGAGAGACAAGACCCCTGAGCAATGATGTTTTATATTAAAGCTTTAAATCTAATTTTATTTAAGCATGAAACGGTGCTTTGCACAGAAACATGACTGGGTGTTTATAGTCATAACACAATGCTATGCAAAGATATGGCAGCCCAATACTCAGATCCAGAGCTGTCTCAGCCCAGTTCACCACATTATGAGCATGTGGTTGTTACCGTGACTGAGTGAATACAGTCAGTGCTCACAGCAGTGAATATACAGTGACATTGGCGAGGGACAATGTTTATGAGTTTAAAATGATATTTGTGTAAATCAGAAAACCACAATATTCTGCCAGAAATACAGAATGTGGATTTGCAAACGGTTTTGTAGATTTGAACACTGATAAAACCTTTAAAATGTTTAGATGTTGAAGCTTGTCCACATCCACTACGATGATGTCATGCAAATGAATACAGCTTCAGAGTAACAGAGACTCTTGCGACAGAAAGAGTCAATCCTGCTCTGTCACAGTTCTGCAACACTAAAGGAAACTCAACCTCTATATACTGTACAGTTTCTCACACGCAATTTTCAACCTCATACTGAAGTCTTGAGAGATCAGATGTAAACAAGACCTTTGGCGCTCTCTTTAGTGGTGGCCCATTTTGTGTATTCTTCTTACAACCTTTCTCAGTCACTTTGGCACATTTCTCAGATCATATAATCAAATAATTATTTGTTCAACCTCCACATCATCTATATAGCCACTTGTATAGCCGCTATTTTTCATTCTATTGAACCAATGCGCTTGTGTACATCCAAGCAATTATGTACAATTGTCTGCTGTTTCATACAGTAACAATTGCTTATGTTATGTTTATCAAAATATATTATACTGGTTCTCTGTTTAATAGTCTTACCCTCCAAAACATCTAAGCATTAGTTCACTGTATAAGTCATTAAATGCAAAATGGCGGAACTAGTTGTCATAATCTGCCAAGCATATTTTCTATAGGCTACATTTGTTACAGTTATGTTTTTATGTATTTTATAATGTAATAATTTCACAGTTAATCCCCAAATTAATTTAGAAACAGCATATAGACAGTATATTTTACTGACAGTATATTATTTTATATATTATATTTGTTTAATGGCATCTTTTTTGAATGAAGGCCAGTATCACTGATACTAATACAACTACTGATGTCTCAAATAATGCATACAACTGTTACTGACACTTTTCTTACTTGTAATTGACCAGTTTCTGTTGAATATTTGCTTTAGAAACGGTTTAGTGTCTTCAAATAAGCCTGTTAGCATTCTTAACTGTTTTCATAAGAGGTAGGCTAACTCTATAGCTTGAGCTCTTGTTTATAAAAGTGGGGTTTTTTAAAGGCAGGGTAGGCAATTTCAGAGAGGCTAGCAATAGCGAGCTAGCATTGAAAGCATAAGATCCCATCCTCCCTTCAGAGCGTCTCAAAAGCCACAAAACACATGAACGCGTACAGCAGGGAGCTAACAAAAGCGCCACGAGAGACGGCGTTAAACTACCTCATGTCTCAAAACACATAACATTACAATAATAATGAACATAACATTGCAGTTGATAGTGTTGCCATTGAAACGTGCTGATGACGTGTGATGTCTGTGCGAGCAGGAGCGCGGAGATACTGACATGCATATGTTGACATGCAGGAAGTATATACCATGTCAGCGTACAGGAGACAACACAGGTAACTCTGGTAACGGGTCGTTTATTTACAGGTAGCAGAGAGCATGCATGAACGAATGAACCTTGCAGGTGCAGTGATGGTGACGATTGTCTGAAGATTATCAGTAGCTCTGTGGACTGTTTCATCCTATCAAAGAATAACTAAACCTCGAGCCAATAGCCTTCGAGTATGAGATGTGACGGAGCATGTGATCTCTCTCTCGTTAAGATTCAAAACAGCGATCAGTGAGTGGGCGGTCAGTGATGGGCGTATTCGATCAGTAGATCCAACCAATTGCCCCTATTTGCTGACGTTACGCAAATGAGACCAAACCAATACTGTCATATTTTTTGTTTGTTTTACAGTTTTTAGAGAAGTGCGTGACATGAATAAAATGTAATGAATTCATTTTTGATAAATAATACATAATGAACACAAAACACCAGTGCCATGTAGGCTAGGCTACTGTACAGTCATCAAGTAAATTGGCAAAATACCACACAACTAAGTCTAAAACACACAAATAAAATATAATAGAAGCAGGTAAAGAGTAGTGTAAATTTAAATCAAGTAAACAGTCAAGTGCCCTCGCCCACTTTGCTCAAACCAATTAAAAAAATTACAATGTTAATTTGTCTTTGTTACATTTAACCATTAGCTTGCGTTATTAAACTGTTTTCATTACAATGGTGAAGTGTAAATTTCTTTCTTTGATGCAAATATGGCAACTACACGAGTCTAGCTCTATCTGTTCGCCATCATTATCGTTCAAACGACTGGTTCTTTTCGTTCATGAACGACATGTCCCAGTTTGTTCAACTCATTCACGAACGAGAATATCTCTCTCTTTTGTTCAGACTCAAAAGCAACTCGATCACGGTCAGTGAAGGGCGTATTCGATCACTACATTAAACAAATCTGGTTCGTGAACGAATTGAACGAACTGTTATATTTCGAACTGGTAGGCTAGTAGGCTACCGGGTATTGGTCATTTAGCATATGATTCAATCTCATTTAGCAATCAGCAGAAAGTGAATGCAAATCGCAGTATAGGTGTGCACATACGATTGTTTATAGCTACATTCATATAACATAGAGAACATAACTCAACGTTTAATATAATCCAAGATTTATGAATGTGTAACTGACCAAACAATTAAAATGTTAATTATGCAAGAAAACCTTGTGCTTTGGTCATCTGAACCACTTATTTAGACTTATTTAATTAATTAATTGAATGAGTAAATATATGCACACATTTTAACAAAGCCAAATCAGTTTTTTTTTGTAACAAGTAAAAGACATAGAACAAAAGACACTTTTTTTTCGCCACCTGCTGGAGTATTTATGTAATATGAAGAAATTGTCACTGAACGAATCGGTGAACGAATCTGAACGAATCATTTTGGTGAACGACCTGAAAATGAACGAATCTCTGGAAAGAATCAAAATTTCCACCACTAACGGGTGGTAACAACAAGACAAGATATAGCAAAATATCAATGGAAGTTGTTGCTTGGTTGAAACTGCTGTTGAAGTGAATGAGCATAACTGGAAGAGATCTGCAGTCTCCATCCGCTGGCAGTGAAAGAGATTACAAGACAAACAGACATAATAATAGCTACAGTTAATTTTTCATTTCATTTTTACCCTCCTCACATGGATGAAGACCGAGTGTACAACTGATCAACCAGCACAAAACCAAAACACACAGTCATGCCAGTGAAATGCATGTTTCTTTTTAAACCCATTCAAGTAAAGACACTGCTGACTCTCATCTAAAGGGGTTTGTGCTTGAGGTTTTTCTTTTTTCTTTCTTTTTTTCAGATTCACACATTTCTAATAATGGCATTAATGGCATACAATTTATATTTTTAGTCCTGGATGTCAATATTATTATCTAATAGATGATTGTTAGTGTGTGCATTGAAAACAATTGCTTAAATATGTAACCTGAATCAGATTCGGTGAGTGAATAATTAAAAAATATAGAATATGACCTTCATGCAGACAAAATATTGTAATGTCAAACAATCATCTGCTCAAAACATTTTAATTATACATAAAGTTTATAACAGTTGTTTCAATATCTTCCATCACCTCAATATTGTGCACAGTTTGAGGTGATCTGATCTATTGTCAGAAGTTAGTCACCAAAACAATTCTGTTGAATGTGTTTTACTGAAGGTTGGAACCAACCAGTGTGCAGAAGCATCTAGACAACATCACCCAAAGCAGTCAGCCCTGCCTTCTCGCCCAGGGATCCACACAGAGCACCATTCACTCCTACTTCATTGTGGTTGACAAGCATGCACTTCCATGCAAGGCAAAAGGTTCAGTTGGAGCCCATTACGTCTTTGGTACGTCATACAGTTCTTTCCTGAGCAGCTTTTTCACTTTTGTGCAAACAACCATCTATAACATCGACATGGGGGAAACAAAGGAGACTCTTAGAGTTGCAGAGTTGCAAGCAAGAATGGTGCGTTAGTTAGTTGAGATAAAACTATGAAGTGTTTTCTTTGCAAAAGTGACCATGGAGGTCCAAACAACCTTGTTAAGCTCTTGAAGGTAATTCATGGGCTATGTACAGGCAGGACTCTTTTTCTGAGTCAAGAAGGATGCTCACGTTCTTTTGGTAGATTTTCTGGTTTAAGAAAGAATCTTAATAAGTGCCATGGAAGCAGTTTAGTTGATTCTGTAGAATGTGATCTTTCATATCCTCAAAGTACTGTCAATTCAAGTAATGTTTCTCATGTTGAAGAGTCGACTCAATATTTAGTCACAGTTATCTTCGCCATACATTGTAAATAGTTGTTCAGCTGTAATTTCTGATCTAAAGGCAGCAGGTGTTGGTCAAAGTACACTGAATTCTGTAGTGATTTCCATGGAAGAGATATCCATCAGCATGTTAAAGAGACAGTGATAAAGCATAGTAATGAAAGAGAAACGGAAATGTGCAAGTCGAGGCGTGTTTCGAGGGGTTAGAGAATCCTTTCACAATTCTAAATTCAGAATAAAAGTGATCAAAATGTATGAATGACAAGTGGGAAATAGTAGAACCAGTTGAATGTGTGATGTGTTCAAGATTTGACACAAGACGAAATAAAAAGACTGGAAAATATGATCAGGTAGTAGTTCAAGATAAATTCATGTATATTCCAATTTTTCTACACTGCCGTCAATATTTAAAAGTCAGTATGTTGAAGAAATGTTGCAAAGCTCAGCTACCAGCGACTGCAGACGGAGATATATTTGTGATGGATCTTTTTTTAAAGTCACCCCCTGTTCTCACCTGAGAAGCAGACAATACAGATCCAGATGTTCAATGATGACTTTGAGGTCGCCAACCCTCTGGGTCCGAAGCGAGGTATTCATAAATTAGGTGGAGTATATTTTACTTTAAGAAACTTCTCTCCCAAATGGAATTCTTTTTTTGGCTAACATACAACTGTGCACCTTATTCCATACTCAAGATGTTAAACGGTATGGTTTTAGTGGAAATTTTTGCTCCCATTGTTCGAGACATTAAAGTGTTAGAGAGTGATGGTATTGAGATTCCAATATACAATGGTTATGTTCGTGGCACTGTAGTACATGTTACTGGTAATCGTTACTAGGTCGCGGCGCCAGCTGTTCCTTGGCCTGCCTCTCTTCCTTTTCCCTTGTGGGTTCCAAAAGAGGGCGTGTCTTACTGTGCTTGATGCAGGCTTGCATAGGGTATGGCCAACCCATCTCCAACATCTTTGGAGGATCTCTTCCTCAATAGGCTGCTGTCCTGTTCGCTGCCACATCTCCAGGTTACTGATGGTGTCCGCCAGCGTACTCTTAGGATTCGTCTGAGACAGGTGTTAATAAAGGACTGGATTTTCTTCATGGTAATGACTGTTGTTCTCCAGGTCTCTGCACCATACAGTCGAACAGGCTTTATCATGGAGTTAAAGATCCTGATCTTTGTGTTCCTAGGCAGCTCAGAGGATCCCCAGACTTTCTTCAGCTGATGGAAATCTGCCCTTGCCTTTCCAATCCGCACCTTCACATCCACCTCTGTCCCTCCCCACTTGACGACTACGCTGCCAAGATAGGTGAAGCTTTCCACTTCCTCTAGTGCTTCTCCTTCTAGGCTGATGGGAGCCGTGTTGTTGTTGTTGACTTTGAGGATCTTGCTTTTCCCTTTGTGTATAATGAGTCCAAGGCTTGCTGAATGAGTTGCGATGATGTTGGTCTTCTCTTGCATTTGTTGCCGGGTGTGGGAAAGAAGTGCCAGGTCATCAGCAAAGTTGAGGTCATCCAATTGTGTCCAAGGTGTCCATTGGATGCCATTTCTCTTCTGGGCAGTTGATGTCTTCATTACCCAATCTATTGCCAAGAGGAAAAGGAAGGGTGACAATAGGCATCCTTGTCTCACCCCTGTTCGCACTTGGAAGGCATCGGTAAGCTGCTGGCCATATACCGCTCTGCAGGTTATTCCCTCATATGAGTTCCTGATGATGTTAGTGATCTTTGCTGGTATCCCATAGTGTCTCAACAGACTCCAGGTGGTCTGCCTATCCACGCTGTCAAAAGCCTTCTCATAGTCAATAAAATTCGACATAGAGAGATGAGTTCCACTCCAAAGACTGTTCCAGGATAATCCGCAGAGTTGTTATCTGGTCAATCCAGGATCTACTCTTCCTGAAGCCAGCTTGTTGGTCTCTGAGATGTGGGTCGACCGCATCTTTTATCCTGTTTAGGAGGACTCTATTGAATATCTTGCCTGGGGTTGACAGCAGTGTTATCCCCCTGTAGTTGGAGCAGAAACTAAGATCACCCTTCTTTGGGAGCTTGATGAGATAGCCCTCCTTCCACTCTGTTGAAATGTCTTCCTCGTCCCAGATGTTTTGGAATAGAGGATAGAGCATTTCCACAGTGCCAGTGGTCACTTCATCCACTTTTAAAACTTCTGCAGGAATGGTGTCTGGCCCGGCTGACTTCCCGTTTCTCAATTGCTTGATGGCCTTATACATTTCTTCCTTCAATGGAACGCCACAAACGATAGGAAGGTCACAGCTGGTTGGCTGGATATTGCCTGGGTTTAGTGGAGAAGGTCTGTTCAAGAGGTCCTCGAAATGCTCTGCCCATCTATGCTTTTGCTGTTCTATCCCTGGAATAGCTTTTCCTTCTCTGTCTCTAACTGGCCTCTCTGATTGGCTGAATTTACCTAAGAGCTTTTTGATGTTTGTATACAGCTCTCTCATGTTACCATTTTGAGCCGCATATTCTGCCTCTGCTGCCAGTGCTTCCATGAAATTTCTCTTGTCTGCCCTTATCGTCCACTTTAGGGCTGGGCGATAAAACAATAACGATAGTTATCGCGATATATTTTTTCTCGATAAAACGATATCAAGAGTTCGATAAATTTTCGATAATGTTTATGTGCCAAAAGCGGAACGAAACTCATTTGAACCGCGCGTGCTTCACGGACTGTTTATCCGCTCGGCTCAAAGTCCAAACGGCAGCGCAGCGCGAGCTCACAAGAGCAGATGCGTTTACTCTGATCGGTCTCGCTCATGAGATCCAGTGAGAAGCGCTTAAATTCAGCGAAGAACACAAATCTCTCAGTGATTTAAACCAGTTTAAAGGCAGATGAAACAGCGCTGACGAACAGGAGAAACACTGTGCGCAACGATACAGTCAGAAGGCTTTCCCGTCTAAAAATTCCCATCATTTACCACGGATTTACTGTAATGTTAGCCTACTAATATTAACTGCACTATGAAATGTGGGATATACATTTTGAATTGTATTATATTAATAATGTAGACAATGTAAGGACTAATGGAATATAATAGCATTATTTAATATTGTATTTAGGCTACAGTTTTGCATACAAATACCATAGAAACCATAAAGTAACATAATGCCATGATAGTGAGGTGCTATAGGCTATGCCTGGTTTTATCTGTGGTTATCATGATCTAAATGCATGATGCTGGATGACCAATAGTTAATTTTAACAAAACTCAAACAGTCAGAATATTACATTTTACCAAATAAAAATTAGCACATGCAGAAACTTATATGCAGAAATATTTTTTTCTATTAAGATATTTATATTGTTAAGGAAAAATGACACATGTTTGAATGTTCTAACTCAGATTTGGCAAATGTTCTCTTGTTTGGCAAGTATTTGTCATGACATGTTCTGACAATAAAGAGTAGTTTAAAACCACAATTAACGCTCTGGTTTCTACAACTTTCACTTAGGAGCAAAAATCTGCCTTTAAACTTTAAAGAAATAAAGATTTGACATTTATCGTGATAATTATCGATATCGACTGATACAAAAAAAATATCATGACATTTTTTTTTGCCATATCGCCCAGCCCTACTCCACTTTACTATTTTTTTTTTTGCTTCTGTATACTGCTCTTGGGCCTTGGCTTTTCTATTACGTGTGCGGCTACTGTTTATTTCTGCCTTCTTCCCTTTCCTCTCCTGGATCTTTTCTAAAGTCCCCACTGAGATCCATTCTTTTTGCCCCTTCTTCTTGTTCCCTAGCACTTCCTTATGTTGATGTTATTACCTCTTTAATGCTTTTTTTCATCCATGGTCTTTCTGTCGATCCACTGCTGTAGGATCTGGGCCTTTTTTGAGAGTGTGCTTCGAAACACTTCTAGCCTGGCTGTTTCTTCCAGATCATTGATGTTATACCTCTGGCGTTGACTGGATTGCCCTGTCCAGTTCCGACTCAGCTTGAGCTTCAAGCGGGCGCCCAGGAGATGGTGGTCGGATGCAACATCCGCTCCCCTTCTGACCCGTACATCTTCAAGAGATCTTCTGAACTTTTTCCCAATGCATATATCATAGGTCAATCTGGTTTTCCGTCATCAGGTCTGGTGACACCAGTGGGCCATGTCTGGTGACCTCAGGTACATGTCTGGTGACACCGTGGGCCATGTGCCTCCCATCCAATGAGAGCTCGCTGCGCCATCTTTGTCAACATCAGGGCCACTCCCTGGCTGTGGGGTGCGTTTGCCTTCTCGTGGCCTGAGAACAGCATTAGCTCCCCTGTGGTTAGCTTCTTCTGACCAGCGCCTGTCCACCTAGACTCACTGATTCCCAGCAGATCTAGATTCTAGCGTCTCATCTCAGCTGCCACTTGAGCTGTTTTGCCGGTATCAAACATGGTTCTGACATTCCATGTTCCGATGTTAGTGGTGGTCCTGGTAGAGATGATGGTTGTTGGCCTAGTAGCTTCCAAAGGGCTTTGCTTACTAGGCGTCATACTTTCTCCAGCTATGGGTCTGTCCTCTCCCAGGGCCTTAGTTACTTTTTAATTTCTTGTTCGCAAATCTGTAACAATATTATTTTTTTTGGGGGTTGTTGGCCCCACACCCAACCCCTAACCTGGATGACCAAGTGTTGCTCTTCATCTGTCCTCTACCATGAGTCCTGCCCAGCTTGGTTGAACCTACAAGGGGCCTTGCCCCCGCCGGTATAGCCCTCATGGTCACGGAGGCACGCAAGCCTCCCACCACGACAAGGTAGCAACACATTGGGGAAGCGGTTAGACATTGGTCCAGGAAAAATGGTGTCTTTAAATATGGCAAAAGGAGGTTCTGGAATTGCTATGGCTATGCAAGGGCCCAGTAGCATTCAGGTTATGAAGGTTAATTGAGCTAAACATAATGTTTTTTATTTATCGCCCATACTTGGCTGTCTGTGGCAAAGTTGAATCTGAAGTGCCCGTATTTTATCAGATTGAGTCAGTTCTGATAATGTGTGAAAAAACTGTTGCTACTCACAATGCCTTTAGTTACAGTAACTTTTCAAGAACATGTCCATGCATATGAGGTGATCAGATCAAAATGAAGGATTTTTTTTTTTTTTTTTATGTCGACAACCTGCATTACCCTATAGGCCTTTTGACATACAGTACAAATGTCATATGGAGGGAATGACACAACTCTCCTTGTCGTGCCATATTGCTTTCTCTGGTAAACATTTGTATGATGTTATACATGTTTCTGTCAGAGACAAGTCAATGGGTTTGCAATGTATATTCACTAACATTGAAATGCTTTTTTTTTTTTACAATAAACGGTGAGTGCTGTGATCTAGTGTTATTGTGCTTGTTTTCATTTGATAGTAGTTGATAGTTCTATAACTCAGTAACACTGCATCTTATGATTTATATATTTTTGAAAACACTGTAGAGAAATGAAAAGTAAATATTACACTTAAAGTGTCATTTTTTTAAAGGGGTCATTTAATGGTACATGCACTTTTACAAGTTGATTGTACTGAAATGTGTGTTGGCAGTGCCTGTACACAACCATCATATAATGATAAAAATCTATCCAGTGTTTTTGTTTTAATCTCCTTATATGTTTTCCCCTGCCTCAAATCAAGCCGTTTGACCGTGTGACGTCACGCGGTCGGACGCCCCTCCCACGATTGTTGATTGACAGCAGCGTTTCAACACAGACCCGCCCTGAGCGAGCTGTCATCATAGCCCGTCATTGTTGATACACTGGAGCAGAATGGCGTCTAAGCGATAGGTTCTGTTCTTGGGTGTAATAACGAACATAGCAGTCATTCTGATGTTCCTAAATCCGAACCGCAGTGGCTGAGTTTTGTTTTCGAAGGGAATATTCCCCACAAGCATCGTCAATGCGTTCATGTTTGCGCGAATCATTTCTCAGCAGACTGCTTTATAAATGAGGGTCAAAGCTGGTTTTGCTAAGAAGCTGCTCCTGAAAAAAGAATCAGTACCAACTATTCGTGTCCCTGCTGCACCTCCAGAAAAAGTGAGTGTAAAGTTTTATTAATCTTTATATTAATCTTTGTAAACCGCAAAAAAAAGTTGTTCATGACCATTAGCTGTAACATCAATCTGTCAACGAACTAACCTATACATCAGTAAACACATAGCGTGTATCTCACTACTCTACCCTGCCAGTACATACAAAAATAGAAGTGACATTACGTTAACCAACCATTCAGAAACGTCCTGTTCGAGCCTTAATTGTCGAACTTTGGTGCTGTCATCTTGTTCGGGTCCGACTCCGGTTCAAACTGATTGTACAGATGTGTCCTCAGAGTCTCCCACTGCCATTCTTTCTCCAAAATATACCCTCAACTGTTGTCTCCACGTGCGTTGTGTCAAAACCCCACAGAACAGAGGGGTGGAGTGAGCGACGCTCATTATCATTTAAAGGCATATGCACTGAAACGGCGTGCTGAAAACAGAGCTGTTTTTGACCAGGTAAAATTTGTGTTCTCTTACAACACTAATGAGAATTTTTAATAAAAGTATATTACAAAGTTTTCATTTAGACCCTAAAGATTCATATTAACTTGTACAAAAATGGCATTACATGACCCCTTTAAGTAAAATTGTAGTTAAATTAACTCTATACAGTGATTCACACATATTACTCTTAACAGTGTGATTAAACTACAGTGTTAAATACTTGTACACATTTAATTGTTATTTTTTACACAATATTGAGTAAAATTAACTCTAAAAACTTGACACTGACCAAAGAGTAAATTTTACACTGATTTCGAGTGGGACCAAATATTATCTGAAACAGAGTAAAATTCAATTCTATAGGAGTTAAATTAACACTTCGATGTGGTAAAGGTAGACAGTAGTCCTGTCAGTGTACACTAATGTTTCTGTGAACAGGTACCTTATTGTGATTGTAATTTATGACTTTTAAAAAAAAAATGTGATGGTGATGAAAGCTGTCCAAATGTGCAATTGGAAAGTTGAGTTGGTCTGTGGAAAAGTGTCTGAGGTATGCAGAGGTACAGCAGTTTGCGGAAGATGAACCAGAATCCCAGAAGTCCAGACTCGAGTACAAAAGAAATGTGGGAGGAAATACATAGTGATGGCAATTTCAAAACACCGCTTTATGAAGCTTCGAACCCTTTACAAATTGTTTGTTCCGAATCAATGGTTCAGAGCATGTATCAAACTGCCAGAGTCACGTGATTCCTCTTGTCAAGCCTCTCCTGAACAACAAACAACGTCAGAAGCGTCTAAAGAAAAAAAGAACTGATGAGAGCAAATTTTGCATCTCATTTGGAAACCAAGGTCCCAGAGTCTGGAGGAAGAATGGAGAGGCACACAATACAAGATGCTTGAAGTCCAGTGTGAAGTTTCCACAGTCTGTGTATGTTTGGGGAGCCATGCCATCGGCTGGTGTTGGTCCACTGTGCTTTATTAAGTCCAGAGTCAACGCAGCCGTCTACCAGGACATTTTAGAGCACTTCATGCTTCCTTCAGCAGACAAGCTTTATGGAGATGCTGACTTCATTTTCCAGCAGGACTTGGCACCTGCCTACACTGCCAAAAGTACCAAAACCTGGTTCAATGACCATGACATACTGTGCTTGATTGGCCAGCAAACTCGCCTGACCTGAACCCCATCTATGAATTTATGGGGCATTGCCAAGAGAGAGATGAGAGACATGAGACCGAAAAATGCAGAAGAGCTGAAGGCCGCTATTGAAACATCCGGGTCTTCCATAACACCTCAGCAGTGCCACAGGCTGATAGCATCCATGCCACGCCGCATTGAGGCAGCAATTCATGCAAAAGGGGCCCAAACCAAGTACTGAGTACATATGCATGATTATACTTTTCACAGGGCCGACATTTCTGTATTTAAAGCAATAGTTCACTTTGAAATTAATTTTTGATATGTTTTAGCTTACCTTAAGGGCATCCAAGATGTAGGTGTCTTTGTTTCCGCTGTAGTTTCAATTTTGAAATTTTTAGGTCAAACCGTTCTTGTCTGTCAGTCATATAATGCAGGTCTATGGTCACCACCCAGGGGCGCCGTAAAGGGGTGGAAGGTTAGGACGATTCTAAGGGCCCAGGCTGATTTAGGGCCCAGAAGAGCAGACCCCCTTTTTCTTTTCTTATTTCTTTTCTCGTTTTTATACTTACATTAAATGGGCAAGGCCCCCTCATACACTAAATGTGTATTTTGTCCGTTTTGACCATAGATTTAATATTTAAAAAACAAATGATATATTTACGGTTTCAGTCACACCCCTCCCCCTCAGAATGGCTCATTCCATCTGCGCTGTCCGAGCTATGACGATCGCTAGTGATTGCACTTGCTATGATGCAGACAGTAGGCTACAGACAGTGACACACGCAGGCATGTCACTGTCACATCAAAATTCAGGGCATCAAAAACGGAAAGCAAAGAAGGAAAGGGAAGACAGAAAATGCCAAAGTCGACAGAATGTCAGACAGTTTTTCAAAAATAAAGGTAACTTAGCTTGCCGTATTCCTGTATTCCAAAACTTTCAGAGACTACTTATTTTTGTGGTGACCAGAAGTCCCGAAAAATTCGAGACAGTCTCGAAATCTAAGCTGTTGTCCCGAATCCCAAAACAGGCTTTAATTGTCCCGAAAATTATACTAAAGCAAAATCTTGATATAAAATCTATCCGTGGACGAGTCCGTCCTGCAGCCCGCCCCTCAAGTTGCAGCAGCCGCAGCCGCGAGGACATATAGAACAGTGAATGTGCAGGCAGCCAGTCTAAACTTTTGTTAACTCTTGACGCGCGAATGGATTCAAAGTGTTCACGCGTATAACTAGACGCGGCAGGCGCGAATTTGACGCGCTATTCGCCTCTGGTGTGAACGCAGCATTAAAGGAGCGATTGTGACTGTGTGCAAAAAGTGATCTACATGCTTAAAAAAATTACAAAATCAGTTTGCCCTGTGTGTGTCGTGTGTTCTGTGAATTGAAGTGACAAGTGCTTCTGCTACGATCGATGCTGTCAAACTTGACGTTCTTCATGTGAATAAAATGCCCCAGAAAATTTAATAAAACATGTGTCTGTAGTAAACATTGGCTATATGGAGTTTACTAAATAGATATTTTATATTTTATATTAAGAAAACTAAATAGGCCAATAAAAATAAGCTGATGTTTCCTGATTGAGTAGTTTGACCCATTTGAGTTTGACTTGGAAGTATTAGTGTCAATATGTTTAAATTATGTTCTGTTGTGCTTGCAATTGCAATTGAGATAATAAATGTTCTCCCTTTTGGCTAAACAAGTACACATTTCTTCTTTTTTTTCCTTCTTTTTTTTTTTGTAGGCTTTGTACCAATATTTAGACATTTAACTATGTGCTAAGTATCTTTTTAAAGTATACTGGGCATGTTTATTGGGTTAAATTTTATCTGAAAAAAATGTAGGGGGCCCAGAAATTTTAGTTTCCATAGGGCCCAGAATTACTGGCGGCACCCCTGTCACCACCTCAAAGAGCATGCACAGAGAAGTCCAAATTAAACATGATTTAATGACTCGTAAATGTTAGTACACATTGATGGCCTAAGACATGAAACGAGCGGTTTGTGTGAGAAAACGAACAGTATTTATATAGTTTTTACCTCTTGTAAGACAGAGCTTACAAAGCCTGTGGGCAAGCCGCCTCCTCTTTGCATGCCATGGTGCTTCTACAGGTCTGTCAGGCCAGGGCACTCATGGACATGCACAAGGGTAGCCCAGACCATGCACTCATAGGTGAGCACCGCACTGCATCTGACCTTGCCCTCGGGGGCAAGAGCGTTGTGGCGTGCGCGGTCGGTCTCAGTAGCACCTCATTGCAGTACACGAGATCCAGAGGGCGGAGTTGGATCCAGATCTAAGGGGTGGAGATGGGTGGGTTTAGGGGTCAGGGGGTGGAGATGGGTAGGATTAGGGGTGGGTTTAGGGATCAGGGGGTGGAGATGGGTAGGACTAGGTATATGTAAGGTGGGAGGAGTTGGATCTGGATCCAACTCCTCCCCCTGGATTTCGTGTTCTGCAGTGAGGACCATCTCGTCGGTCTGGCGATGTCCACCTTAGTGGTTCAGGAGCACCATCGTTGGCTCAGCCTGGTTGATTTGGCGGATGCGGACAAGGTTCGGTTCCTGGTCTCCCCCAATTTCCCAGATTGGGCTGGTCGGCGACGTGGCGGAGAACTGCGCCCAACAGTTCTCTGCCGCCCAAGCGCAGACGGAGGCCATCCGGTACATCCGGTCCCTGCGGCCCGCTGCTGCCTCCACCCAGCCGTCGGCTCGTCGCAGAGGGCGTTCCCCTGCTGCCGCTCCCGCTGGGCCTCCGCAGCAGCCTCCAGCCAGGCCTCAGCATGAAGCCGGTCGCAGTAGGGACATCCAGCCCGCTCCAGGCGCTGCCAAGCCAGGTGGCAAGCGACAGCGAAAGCATTCCTGAGCGGGCCGCTCAAGGATGGAGGAGGATGCTCTTGGAGTTGGTCACGATCCACTCCCTCCACCCGGCTCCCAAAAAAAGTGGAACAAGCGGTACCCACACTTCAAAGAAAGAGCAAATTCCTCTATTCCTGGGTCCCAAGACGGCAAGTCTGGTGGTGTGCGACCCTGTAAAGCCTTGCACCCCTCAGCCCCCTCTTGTTCGCCAGCACGGCAGCTGGGTGCGGTTCGAGGACCCGGTCATCCGCCTATTCCTTGGCAGTCTTGTGGAGACAGGTAAGTGTTGTGCACCACTCTCAGACCTTGCATCGGGTCGCCTTCGGGCCTTCCGAGCCGGGTCACTGCCCTCCACCTCACTGCCTCACCTCAGGTACATCTGTGTTCCCCTGGCCCGGTTCGTGGAAGCCAAAAATGCTTCCCAACCGGTCCAGATGGCCCCAAACTATACCATCAGACTCCTGATGTCTTCGCTCGGCTTCCGCCCAAGCTCAGTGATATTCATCACACCTAGGTGTTGAGCAGATATGCTCCTAAAATTTGTGATATTTATCACACCTAGGTGTTGAGCAAAGATGCTCCTAAAAGTTAGTGACTTTTGTCACACTTGGGTGTTGAGCAAATATGCTTCTAAAATTAGTGACTTTAGTCACACTTAAGAGTTGAGCAGTGCTCTTGCCTTGTGTGGGCACTTCACAGTCTACTGGCGAAGGACGCGATGCAGCCGCTCCCTCCAGCTGATATGAAGGCCAGCTTCTGTAAGCTTGACTTAATTGTACCCTAGAGAGCTGGGTCACGACCATCTTGGTCCTGAGTTAATTGGCCCTTTTCCGAAAGCCTCTGTTCAATTTGTGACACAGAGATGCATTTCCAAATGTTCCGTCCCCAAGATTGGTCTGCAGCTTTCGACCTGAGAGACATGTACTCACACCGTATTCACAAATAATTTTAAGGTTAAAAGTAGCTCCTAACTGGCGAATTTAGGAGCAACTCCTAAAAATAATGGGCGTGTCACTCCTAACTTTAGGACTCCAAATATTTTTCACTAAGAGTAATTCATGAAGCATTTTAGCCCTAAAAGTAGCACCTAAGTCTGGGAAAGCTTAAAAGAAGTCGAGAGGACTCCTAACTCACTAAGACCTATTCACAAAGGATTGTAGCGCATACCACCGCCTCTCACAGTCGTCCGGGGTCAGCGACACAAGCGGCAATGCTGCATTGATCTGCAAACAAATCCTCTCCCATTCTCACGCTTAGTTTAGCTTGATATCCCAGTGCTGAATTTCCCTTTTATTATTATTTTTTTCAGCACCAACTGGGCCAGCAGCAGTAACTGATCCTGCGTCCAGTTGGGCTTTCTTTTCTGTTTTGGTGATTTCATAATCCACCGTCATTCAACTATTACATTACTTCAATAGGAGCAACATTTCCTTGCTTTAAGTAGTCAATGTAGGCTAATAGGATGTCAATTAACCAAGCAAGTGTTAATGCAACTGTCGGTTTTCATTATTAGGCAAGTGGCGGTTTTCATTAGGCTACCTTGATTTAATTGAATTTACGACTTTTCTCTCTCTCTCTGCCTTTTTAGAATTACACTTCACTGGGGCCTGCACAAACATGTCATTATATATGCATTTCGATGACATTACTAGGTAACACTTTATTTCGATAGTCCACTTTAGACATTATACTAACTATAAGTAACTTAGCAGCTAAATGTCAACTAACTGTCATTAGAGTATTAGTAGACTGTCTGCTTAATATCTGCTAACACTTTATTTTGTTGGTCCCCCAACAGACACTCTACTAACTATAAGTAACTTAGCAACTACAAGTCAACTTGTTCTTCTAACCCGAACCCTAACACCTAACCATAACCTACCAGTCTACTGACAATCTACTACAGTCTACTAATACTCTAATGACAGTTAGTTGACATGTTGTTGAAAAGTTACTTATAGTTAGTAGAATGTCTAAAGTGACTATCAAAATAAAGTGTAACCCATTACTATTACTATTTTGTGTAGAACACAGACATATTTAGATGTCATAATTCCATGATTTGTTGCATCTGTGTTATGTTCCGCATGATGGCCTGTCATCTAACAACCAATCACTGTGATCATTGCGAGGAAGCTCGTGCATGAGAATTGACGTCATCCATAGCAACGAAGACTCACTCTTAGTTTAGGAGTTGTCATTTTTCTTTACTAAGAGTAGGTCTGAAAGGCGTTGTGAATAACTTTTAAGAGAAAACTCCTAGCTAAAATATTTTAGTGCGATTTAGGAGTACTTCTAGTGGTAAGATAAAATTCTTTGTGAATACGGCCCCAGATCTCTTTCCTTCCAGACCATAGGCCATCCTGTGTTCGTGTGTTTGAAAGGTGTGTAAAGTATCATTACAAAGTCCTACCCTTCAGGTGCTCATCATAGCCAGTTGGGTTCTCAGGTCAACTGGGGAAGAGTAAACTCGTCCACGGGCTGAGGATCTCTTTTCTAGTTTGGAGATGGATTCGGTCCACCGCATCTCTGAAAAAGAGTGTGTGGATGGTTAGTGCTGTATAGGGGTGAGAAAGGGTCCCACTGAAACTCTTCAGAGGCTCCTGGGGCATATGGTAGACGCAGTCGTTCGGCTTCCTCTATATGAAGACCACTTCAGCACTGACTTCACGGCCGAGTCCCGAGGTGGCCGTGACAGAGCGCCACGCTCCGTGTGAAAGCACCCTGGCCTGCCACCAAACCCTCTGTCCGTAACAGTCCCCAGAACGAGTGTCCATCAATTCCGGCTGAGGGGCCACGTACAAAGGGCATGCAGTAACAGAGATCTGGGCGGCCCTCCAGCTGAACATAACTCGGCCGCCACCTCCTCCTCTGTGTCAGAAGCTTCTGAGGTAGCTTCATTCCACTTATTGCTTCTGGCCTGCTCATTAGTGCCGCTGACGAGCCTCACAAGCTTATGGCCAAGGGAGAGTGGAGTCTCCGTCCCCAGGCGGTCCAGCTGTTTGGGACCACTTCGGGGGCGCACAGTTACATCTGATGCCCCTTCACACTTGTCCCTCCGCCAGTTGTTTTTTCTCCTGTCTGAGTGGACATCCCTCTTCACAGAAAAAACTTGTTCATTCGAAAAATGCGTTCCCCAGTGAGCCTTCTTGCACACAACTGTGCTATAGTCAAGGAGGAGATGGTGCAAGTCTTGATAGTTGCCCCTTATTGGCCCAACCAGACCTCTCCTCTCGACAGCCCTTCCTGACTCCTTCCTCTGAGTACATTCTCAGGGATAGGGCATGATGGCACCCACGTTTAGACCTTGGAGAGTTCCAGGTCTGGTTCTAAAAAGAGCTGTATGCCGAGGTTTTGGTTACTATGGAATTTTATGCCGTAGAGACCATCACTTCTGTAAGAGCACCCTCTCAAAATGAGACATGCGCCACCTTAGAAGTGGAACCTATTCGTTGAATTGAGTCTTTTCTCTGTGAGGAGATCCCGAAGATGTTCGATCACTTCAGTGCTTCTTTCCTGCTAATGGGTTGGAGTGAGGGCTGTCTCCTCCACCTCAAAATGTTGTTGCCTCTGTATTGACGCACATCATAATGCAGTGGATACAAATCTGTGGGAAGCATGACTTGATCGTCAGGTTCCTGAGGGGAGCAAGGAGACTGATTCCGCCTTGGGCCCCCTCTTTACCCTCTTGGGACTTATCTCTGGTGCTACTGCACTGCAGAGACCTCCCTTGAGCCCTGCAGGCAGTGAGTTTAAAATCCTGTTTTTAGAGAAACCGTTCTCCTGCTTGCTTGGTCTCTATCTAGAGGGTAGGGACTTGCGCGCATTTTCGGTCAACGAACTAGCCTATGTATCTAACCGCTGCTTCCTGTGGGCTCCCTTCACATGAAGCCAGTTCACTGTACGCCTGGTTCGAAGTGTCGGCTTGCTGCGCCATTCCCCTCCTATGGACTGGGTACGTGTGCAATTCTTGCTCCAGTAGAGTTCCCCTTATTAGCCGAACCGTGTCGAGTTCCTCCATACCCTTCGGCAACCGACGTGGCGGAAGCCAGGCCTATCACTCGTATGCACTGTTGGAACCTGTGTTAGGCTGGGTCCATATGTTGTGATCCCTACGGCGATCCCATATGTGTATTCTTCCCCGGTACGGCTCCACGCGGTGAGCCCGTGTCTTCCCTTTGGCAGAGTCTGCTCTGCCGTCACTGTCCGGTTGTGTCTCCCCCTGTCATAGGCTGGAGCCACCCCAGTGACATTCCATGTTGTACTGCCCGGTCATCCGCCCAGTCTATATGTGTATTCTCCACGTTACCTCCCTTCAGGCAGGATGTGGCTTCCGCAGCGTCCCTTACTTCCATTGATAGGGCCAGTTTCCCAATGGTCTTGTGGAACAGCAGTGACTTCCCTGGCCTAAGCCCTGTCCCATCTCCGCCTCAATAATTTGGGGGGGTCAGGAGGCTTTTGTCTATGCACTGGAAGGTGGCAGCACTAGTGGTGTTTTCAATGGTGATCCCACTCAGTCGAACGTGAACAACTGAAAGGGAATGTCTCGGTTGCGTATGCAGTACTCGTTTTAACAGTACTCGAATATGACAGGCTCCCCAAGCGTGATCCCATTCAGTCGACGTGTTTTGGAGAAAAACATTTATTTCATAATGTGATTTCCCCCCCACTTTTAATTATTTTACTTCAATGAAAGGTTAGACTTTTGGCAATTTTTTTAATGAAAGATCAAAAGGATAAACGATGCAGATTTATTTTTTACAGCCAGCTTTGATCATATTTACCAGGGTTACCATTAATTCTGAGCACGACTGTATATGCAGAGCCCATTAGTAAGGCTGCTGTATGCAGAACGGGAAGGAAAGTGTTCCTCAGTTCTTAGACTCATTCTTAGAATTGTTGTGTTGTTTCCTGGGCAAAAACCTGTGAGAGCCATCAAAGAAGAGATTCACAGGATTGCAGGTCAGTGGTGGAGAAATCGGTTTAAATGAGGCTAATCTGATAAGCGATATTGACTTGATAACATCTTGCTGTGACACCTGTAAGTAGCCTAATAATTAGAATTTACTTTAGGATTTCCTATGTGGTTGGATGCATTGATGACACACATAATCCCATCGTCGCACCTTTCGAAAATTAAACAGGTTACTGTATAGCAGGGGTCTCAAACTCAACTTAACTGGGGGCCACTGGAGTCAGAGTCTGGGTCAGGCTGGGCCGCATCAAGTATTCCACAAAAAATAGTATTCAAGTATTCCAAAAAAGGAGCACAACTGATCCAATCTTCTCAATATTTATTATTAACGTTTCCTCTGAACTGTTCCTCTGAATTTGAACATTCCTTTCTGTACATGATTGGTTCTTCATGAGCTGTCCTTCTGACAGTTGAAGTTCATTTTACAAACTTTCTTTGTCTATAACACATATTTGTGATATTTATATTTGCTTATGTCCTTTTTATTTTCTTTATACAACACATTAATGATATTGAATGTTTTTTTTTGGAAGGCACATTTCCTTTTATTATACTTAGAAAAACAATTATTGCTTTTGAAATACAAATATTTGCAGTCATGTCTGCCCGTCTTATTGAATTCTTTCTACACATGTATAGTGTCTCAAATTACTGACTGCACAAATCAAAGCAAACCTTCTTATCAACCTGTTGGACACATATAACAAGCTCAGAATGATTATTCTCACATTGTTTTAGAGCAGGGTCTCTCTCCAACACGTCGCTCGCGGCCTGATTGGTGGCAGCTCGCCAAGGGGCCGTTCACATATCGCGCTCACATATTTTGCGCGCTCAAGTTCATTATTTCAAATGTAGGCGCGCGGCAAGCGCGCTCATAATTGTAGCGACGCGCTCATTTTTTCCAGAGGCAGTGTGTTTGTACTTCGTGGTTGTCTATGACAACTATTGACAACAAACCCACCGTAAACTGTCACGAGACTATCTATGGTAGGCCATAAGGGATAATTTTTTTTTTTTTTTTTACGCGGCACACGCAACGACGGGCCGCACTAACATTAAACTTTAATGTCAAGTAAGGGGCCACAAAATATCCCGCGGGCCGCGAGTTTGAGACCCCTGCTGTATAGAATGGAAGGATGCCAGATCAAAGGATAGAGATATATGCTGTAACCACCACAGCTGTCAAATAAACACAAATTATTCACAATTTATTTGGTCATCTTTATTTCCTACAAATAAAAAAGCAACAGTTATTCTTTTGTCTGTTGGATTTTAATAATCTTCCAATACTTCATATTTTGGAAATCTCCTCTTCATCCCCCCATCTTTCTTTCTGTTGGCTGAGTAGAAGTCAAATGTTAATTTCTCTACCCTAATTAAGAAATGTTACATGTTGGATTAGAGAACATTTAATTATGTGAAAAGAGCATTAGATTAGACTATGTGGAAAAAGCTGTTGCACATTGAAATGGACACTAAATGATATTTATTTAATATTTGACATGTTTGTTAAGTCATGAAGACATCCATTAACCTTTTATGCTTAAAGATTTGGTACCACTTTAGAATACTGTATCTTACTTACTGCATAACTAATAAGGAATTATTGAAGACCTAGTAGGTAATTCTTCATTAACTACTTCTTCCTGCTGTTAACTAATAAGAAAGATGTGTTAACTAATCAGTATGTAATAGAATTTTATGATTGTGTTAAGTTAGTTCCTTAATCAATAACTAATGAATTATGTCATACCTCCTGAAGAACTACCATTAATTATCTATTAATTAAGGTTCAAGAAAAATAACTATGAAGTAACTAATGAACAGTCATACACAGTAGTCACTACAATAATCCAAGAGATCAATAATAATAATACAATAATACACAGATCAAGTGCTTGAGTAAAAGTACTGATACCCCAATAAAATATTATTACAGTAAAATTATAATGAGGCCATTTTCAAAATTACAATAAGCCAATGGGATAAAATATTACTCCAGTAAAATTATAATTAGGCCATTTTCAAAATTAATAAAAAAATTAAATTATAATTAGGCCATTTTCAAAATTACAATAATCCAAGTACACAAATAAAGTGCTTGAGTAAAAGTACAAAATTACCTTAGTAAAAGTACAAAGGTAATTCATTTTTAAAGTACTTAAAAAGTAAAAAGCATATTATTATACTTAGTTCTTATACATTTTTAACTTATTTTGCACCATTCGAGTTCCGGCAATATCACGGTAGCCCACATTTTACAGTGATTTAGTGATGCAAGAGCGCGGGCATTTGCATCCTCTTCTGAAGAGTTCTCAGCGCCGCCGATTTGGTGCATTTCTTCTGCGAAATACAGGTTTGTGTACGTTTTATTTAATCTATAAAATCATTACTGTGCTGTAAATCATTTTATTTTATGCAAGGCAACATACAAGGACGCAATGTCAGTTAGCCTACCTAGCTGAGTCTGTCTTTTTTGCGTGATGGAAACGCCTGATCCCTTGCATAAAACGAATTATTTTATTCATAAAGATAGTACATCTCTTTACATCAGATATTAAAATATGTTCTTAGAGCTGTGCACTGTTTGTTTATGGGCTGGTTATGGAGTCAGTCACAGCATATTTCGGCTATGAGTGAAACGCAGGGCGGCGGTCTGAAGTTAAAGCAGTTTCCCTGCCGAACACGAGCCCAGCTCCCCCAGGAGATCCAGCACCACTACCGTGAACACGAGGCCAGCTTCCTGAAGAGATCCAGCACCACTACCGTGAACACGAGCCCAGCTCCCGCAGGAGACCCAGCACCACTACCATGAACACGAGCCCAGCTCCCGCAAGAGATCCAGCACCACTACCGTGAACACGAGCCCAGCTCCCGCAGGAGATCCAGCACCACTACCGTGAACACGAGCCCAGCTCCCGCAGGAGATCCAGCACCACTACCGTGAACACGAGCCCAGCTCCCTGAAGAGATCCAGCACCACTACCGTGAACACGAGCGCAGCTCCCTGAAGAGATTCAGCACCACTACCGTGAACACGAGCCCAGCTCCCGCAGGAGATCCAGCACCACTACCGTGAACACGAGCCCAGCTCCCGCAGGAGATCCAGCACCACTGCCGTGAACACGAGCCCAGCTCCCTGAAGAGATCCAGCACCACTACCGTGAACACGAGCCCAGCTCCCGCTGGAAATCCAGCACCACTACTGTGAACAGAAGCCCAGCTCCCGCAGGAGATCCAGCACCACTACCGTGAACACGAGCCCAGCTCCCTGAAGAGATCCAGCACCACTACCGTGAACACGAGCCCAGCTCCCACAGGAGATCCAGCACCACTACTGTGAACACGAGCCCAGCTCCCGCAGGAGACCCAGCACCACTACCGTGAACACGAGCCCAGCTCCCGCAAGAGATCCATCACCACTACCGTGAACACGAGCCCAGCTCCCGCAGGAGATCCAGCACCACTACCGTGAACACGAGCCCAGCTCCCGCAGGAGATCCATCACCACTACCGTGAACACGAGCCCAGCTCCCGCAGGAGATCCAGCACCACTACCGTGAACACGAGCCCAGCTCCCGCAGGAGATCCAGCACCACTACCGTGAACACGAGCCCAGCTCCCTGAAGAGATCCAGCACCACTACCGTGAACACGAGCCCAGCTCCCTGAAGAGATTCAGCACCACTACCGTGAACACGAGCCCAGCTCCCGCAGGAGATCCAGCATTACTACCGTGAACACGAGCCCAGCTCCCGCAGGAGATCCAGCACCACTACCGTGAACACGAGCCCAGCTCCCTGAAGAGATCCGGCACCACTACCGTGAACACGAGCCCAGCTCCCGCAGGAGATCCAGCACCACTACCGTGAACACGAGCCCAGCTCCCGCAGGGGATCCAGCACCACTACCGTGAACACGAGCCCAGCTCCCGCAGGAGATCCAGCACCACTACCGTGAACACGAGCCCAGCTCCCGCAGGGGATCCAGCACCACTACCGTGAACACGAGCCCAGCTCCCGCAGGAGATCCAGCACCACTACTGTGAACACGAGCCCAGCTCCCGCAGGAGATCCAGCACCACTACTGTGAACACGAGCCCAGCTCCCTAAAGAGATCCAGCACCACTACCGTGAACACGAGCCCAGCTCCCGCAGGAGATCCAGCATTACTACCGTGAACACGAGCCCAGCTCCCGCAGGAGATCCAGCTCCACTACCGTGAACACGAGCCCAGCTCCCGCAGGAGATCCAGCATTACTACCGTGAACACGAGCCCAGCTCCCGCAGGAGATCCAGCTCCACTACTGTGAACACGAGCCCAGCTCCCGCAGGAGATCCAGCACCACTACCGTGAACACAAGCCCATCTCTCGCAGGAGATCCAGCACCACTGCCGTGAACACGAGCCCAGCTCCCGCAGGAGATCCAGCACCACTACCGTGAACACGAGCCCAGCTCCCGCAGGAGATCCAGCACCACTACCGTAAACACGAGCCCAGCTCCCGCAGGAGATCCAGCACCACTACCGTAAACACGAGCCCAGCTCCCTGAAGAGATCCAGCACCACTACCGTGGAAACGAGACCAGTTGATTACATGAATTACTTTTAAAGGTTTAAATTTTGATTTTAACATGTTTGTTAAACGAGTTTAAATGTAGGCAGTATACATGTTATAGCAAAATATCATCTGAAATAAAGGAAGATATCATGTAGCTTAAACGAGTCATTGTAGTGTATTTTACAAAGGTAGATGATTACGTTAATAGTGTTGTTGTTTTTTACAGTAAGTTTTATTTGAGTCAGAAGTATGTGGTAATTCTTTATACTAATGGGTTCCCTATATTGTCACTCTAGAAACATTTTCAGGAATTACTTATAACCTGAAACAGTAATCAAATAATTCTTTATTAATTACTAATAAGTTCCCTATATTTTCACTTTAGAATACTGTTTCAGGTTATAAGTAGCCTAATTACTGGATAGTTATTTGATAGTTCTTTATTAATTACTAATAGGATCCCTATTTCAGGTTATAAGTAATTCCTGAAGAATTATCTAGTAATTCTTTATTAAATACTAATAAATTCCCTATATTTTCACTTCCCCTCAGTTGTTGCCTAAAATACATGAATTTACTCAATGGCATTCTATGCTGAGGAAAACAGACACACACAGTACTGTATATAAAATATAAAAACTAATCTGAGGTTAGTTTTGTATGACTGTTCATTAGTTACTTAGTTATTTTTCTTGAACCTTAATTAGTAGATAATTAGTAGTAGTTCTTCAGGAGGTATGACAGAATTCATTAGTTATTGATTAATTAACTGTAACTTAACACAATCATAAAATTCTATTACATACTGATTAGTTAACACATCTTCCTTAGTAGTTAACAGCAGTGAAGTAGTTAAAGTAGTTCCTTATTAGTTATGCAGTAAGTATAAGATACAGTTTTCTAAAGAGTTAACTGATTTAAATCTGTTTTAAAAATATATTTTTAGTTGCTGCTACATTCTTTCTTTTTTTGGCCATGGGATACCATGAAAATTATTTCTAAATATAAAATCCATTCTGTCAGTTTTCACCTGATAATAACAGTGATTAATAATTATACTTACATATAGACTCGGACATATGCTGACATCTTTTTGTTGGGTGCTATTGCCATGGTGAATTGTAATTTTAGAGCTCCATTGATCATGTCTTTTCATAGTCGTGGTGTACACGCCTAACTCAGAGTCAGTCTACTCAGAGTTGATTGAACTAACTCAATTGCCATCGTTTCCCATCTCAGGGTAAATCAACTCAGAGTTCAAGTTTGAACTCAGAGTTGGTTGAACCTGTAGGATTGAAAATAATCAAAAGTTGCTTTTACTGAAATGGACAAAGACATTTGCTATTACTGTTTTCCACTCCCTCTTTCTACCACAAGGACCATTTGGAATTTCTAAAGGTATAGAGGTGCTGATAGTGATCAAGTCCTGTAGGCCGAACTGTGTGTACATCAGGGGTCAACGAATTGTGACACCTTTAGTGCGGTGGGGGAAGTTGTAATTATCTGATTGGTCAGATTGAACGTCTCACATTTAGGTTTTAGTCACATGGTCAGGGAAAGGATAAAAGAAGATCGTAACTGTTGCTCTGTCTCTTTTATACTCTGGCTCTCTTCTTATTCTCTGGGTCCCTTTCTTGGGGCTCTCTCCCTTTCTCCTCTTTTCTTTGTCTCTTCCTCGCCACACACACTCTCTCTCTCTCTCTCTCTCTCTCTCTCTCTATATATATATATATATATATCAGGTAACATTTTACATATATGCTGGGTATAATTAATGGTATAAGTTTTTATCATCTAATACAACTATTTTATTTTGTCATTAAACCTTTTCAATTACAAATAATATGCTAACTAGTTTTGATTTGGTATTGACTTTGAAGTGCTACCTATTGCAATTCAATATTGTCACACTATAGCAACGCTCTCCCACATAAGTTATTGTAACTGCGCTTATTCCCATGATTGGTATAAGTTGCAGTGGGTGGTAATAGACAAGAAATGTACAGTTTTCTACCATCTTGCTGACAACGTCTGGAGCTACGTTTTTAAAGGTGCAGTGTGTAGATTTTAGGGCATCTAGCGGTTCGGTTGCGAGTTGCATAAATGGCTCAGCCCACTGCTCACCCCTCCCTTTCGAAAAGCTACGGTTGCTAAAACGGGACCAACATATCGTCGTCTGAGACAGCAGAGAATAGCCAGAGTAAGCCAAGTTTCTGTACCACAGTCCATTATAAACCACATCATGGATGAAGTTTACAAAGCCATAGCCAGGTGAGGACCAAGGGGCTTAATAATATAATAATTGTAATCAGCTGATTGTCTCATAAATGTAACCAGCACATTTCTCCCTAAATAGCAAACCCATAATACAGCGAGGGAGAAGAACCACATGAAACTATCCAACTACATATTTTTTTCTAACAGGGTAGTAAAGGTTTAGCTGGCTAAGTTTAGCTGTTATGCTGTAGGGCTGTGGCTGAGCTGGTTAAAATGTAAACATTGTTTATACTCGACGCGTCCGCATGAGCGCAAAGGTAATTTGTGTGTATTAAATGGTGTCTAGGGGATGCGGAGGCGCGCGCGCGCTGTTACAATCACGTCATTTTTGCCGCGCACGCCTCCGCATCCCCTAGACACCATTTACAACACACAAATTAATAAATAATAATGAATAAAAATATTGTTGTTGTTTTTTTTCTCTGGTTTTGAAAACTCTTCGCGGTCGACTTAAAATGCTTCCAAGATCGACGGGTTGGTGACTCCTGTAACATTACTGTTTTACGGTCAATAGTGCTAATCAGCTGATTGTCAAAGCCATAACACAGCGAGGGAGAAGAACTAAGTTACATGAAACAATCCACTACATATTTTACACCACTGACAAGGGAAAAGTCACTACTCACGGTGTCTATGGCTAGCTTCTACCTTTCTGCGGCTTCTCTTTCAAGGTAGTGATGAAACGCGCTCTGTAGCGCTGTTTGTTCGCTGTCGGCTACGGTAGAAACATGACGTCACAATATGTCGACCTTCATAGAAGGGGGTGCCCGCTGATGTAGATGTAAATGTCTCATTCTAATAAAAACATAACGGTTCAAAGTAAGGTCTTTACACACCACTGAACATACATAAATATTACACACTGCACCTTTCCTGTAGCTCAAACAGTAGAGCGTTGGTGCTTGCAACGTTGGTCATGGGTTCGATTCCCAGGGAATGCAAGATTTGATAAGAATGTAAAAATGTGTATCTTGAAATGCAATGTAAGTCGCTTTGGAAAAAAGCGTCTGCCAAATGCATAAATGTAATGTTTCTTTAGTCATTCGGCAGTCTTGCAGCCTGAGCTCCTGCAGGAAATCCACCCTTACAAACCTCCTCATTGAAACCCTGAAACCCTCCTCATTGAAACCCTGATTTAATGGAAAAATCATATAATCTGATTTGTTTATAAAGATACTGCCCCCTTTTCTCCTAAAAAAACAAATAAAGTTTAGCTGGGACATTCAGGAAAATGCTAAGGTAGATTTTATATTTCTGCTCACTGCGTTTTTAATATGCGCGTAAATGCAGTGAATTCCCTCTCCCATTTACTTCATAGAGAGACGCACGTCACGATCTGTGCACTGCTGCATCTCCCGCTCGCCATGCAGCATCACTTGGATAAGTCAGCACCTCGTTGACCTTTGAGGAATTTAGCATGAACACATGTTGCACGGTGTGTAGGCGTTTTGGGGACACTCTAAAACTGTGGAAAAACACCTTCTGTAAAGAACTTGGAGGACCAGATTCAGTATGTAGTGCACCTTATGACCCAGGGCATTAACTTGTGTTTGTCAGTGCGTGACTACAGCTCATTAATAAACAACGTTTTTTGATTGATTCATTTCATACAATCCACCTTCATTTAGCAAGTGCACAAAAGCATTTTTCAAGTTCAACTTTTTATTTGTTCCATTTATTTGTGGATGCAGTTTCTGAAAACAGCTTTGCAGAGATGTGAGTTTGTGTTTCTTTTGAAAACGTTTCCCTGGAAATACTTCCCTATTTAATTGAAAAATCTTTAAAAATTATTTTATCAACATAACAATTTGAATAAATGTAAGGGATAATGCCTCCCTGCTAGAACGATGTGCATTTACCTTTTAATTTAACATATTCAATGGCATGGAGTTACAGTGCAATTAGTGTTAACAACTATCTTTTCAAAAAGAAGAAATGCTGAAAAAAAAAAAAAAAGTTAAACACCCTTAATCTCTATTCTAATGAATACAGAAGTAAACTTGGTCATTTAAAAGTGGCATGAATCACTTTGTTGGAATTCTTTTGAACAGATGATTTGCATAACATGTTCTAAAGCAGATTTAATAAAAGAAATGCAGCACTTTGAGAAAAATAACTGGTTTTATTGACTAAAAACAAGATCAGAAAGTGGCATATTTAGATATTTACTAGATCTGTTTGAGACTTTAGAGCATATGCAGACCGTCATCTTCCCATCAACTTCAGTGGGGACATGGCTACACTCTTCAGCTGGGACAGAGCTGGATTCCATCAACTTCCCATCAACCATTTCAGGAAGAGAGCTGGACTCAGTCATCTTCCCATCAACCATTTCAGGAAGAGAGCTGGACTCAGTCATCTTCCCATCAACCTCAGCGTTGACATGGCTGGACTGTTCGGCTAGGACAGGGCTGAACTCCACCAACTTCCCATCAACCATTTCAGGAAGAGAGCTGGACTCAGTCATCTTCCCATCAACCATTTCAGGAAGAGAGCTGGACTCAGTCATCTTCCCATCAACCTCAGCATTGACATGGCTGGACTCCACCTTCCCATCAACCTCAGTGGGGACATGGCTGGACTCTTCAGCTAGGACAGGGCTGGATTCCATCAACTTCCCATCAACCTTGGTGCTGGAGAGAGAGCTGGATTCCGTCACCATCCCATCAACCTGGGTGGTGGAGAGAGAGCTGGATTCCGTCACCTTCCCATCAACCTTAGCGTTGACATGGCTGGACTCTTTAGCTGGGACAGAGTTGGATTCCATCAACTTCCCATCAACCATTTCAGGAAGAGAGCTGGACTCCGTCACCTTCCCATCAACCTTAGCGTTGACATGGCTGGACTCTTTAGCTGGGACAGAGTTGGATTCCATCAACTTCCAATCAACCTCAGTGGGGACATGACTGGGCTCTTCAGCTGGGACAGAGCTGGATTCCATCAACTTCCAATTAACCTTATCAGGAAGAGCGCTGGATTCTGTCAACTTCCCGTCAACTTCAGTGGGGACATGACTGCACTCTTTAGCTGGGACAGGGCTGGATACAGTCAACTTCCCATCAACCTTGGTGGTGGAGAGAGAGCTGGATTCCATCACCTTCCCATCAACCTCAGCGTTGACATGGCTGGACTCTTTAGCTGCGACAGGGGTGGATTCTGTCAATTTCCCATCAACTTCAGTGGGGACATTGCTGCACTCTTTAGCTGGGACAGGGCTGGATTCCGTCAACTTCCCATCAACCTCAGCGTTGACATGGCTGGACTCTTTAGCTGCGACAGGGCTGGATTCCATCAACTTCCCATCAACCTTATCAGGAAGAGAGCTGGATTCCGTCAACTTCCCATCAACCTCAGTGGGGACATGGCTGGACTCCGTCACCTTCCCATCAACCTCAGCGTTGACATGGCTGGACTCTTTAGCTGCGACAGGGCTGGATTCCGTCAACTTCCCATCAACTTCAGTGGGGACATAGCTGCACTCTTTAGCTGGGACAGGGCTGGACTCCGTCAACTTCCCATCAACCTCAGCATTGACATGGCTGGACTCTTTAGCTGCGACAGGGCTGGATTCCATCAACTTCCCATCAACCTTATCAGGAAGAGAGCTGGATTCTGTCAACTTCCCATCAACCTCACCGTTGACATGGCTGGACTCTTTAGCTGCGACAGGGCTGGATTCTGTCAACTTCCCATCAACCTTGGTGGTGGAGAGAGAGATAGATTCCGTCAACTTCCCATCAACCATTTCAGGAAGAGAGCTGGACTCAGTCATCTTCCCATCAACCTCAGTGGGGACATGGCTGGACTCTTTAGCTGGGACAGGGCTGGATTCCATCAACTTCCCATCAACGTCAGTGGGGACATGGCTGCACTCTTTAGCTGCGACAGGGCTGGATTCCGTCAACTTCCCGTTAACCATTTCAGGAAGAGAGCTGGACTCAGTCATCTTCCCATCAACCTCAGCGTTGACATGGCTGGACTGTTCGGCTAGGACAGGGCTGAACTCCACCAACTTCCCATCAACCTCAGCATTGACATGGCTGGACTCCACCTTCCCATCAACCTCAGTGGGGACATGGCTGGACTGTTCAGCTAGGACAGGGCTGGATTCCATCAACTTCCCATCAACCTTGGTGGTGGAGAGAGAGCTGGATTCCGTCACCATCCCATCAACCTGGGTGGTGGAGAGAGAGCTGGATTCCGTCACCTTCCCATCAACCTTAGCGTTGACATGGCTGGACTCTTTAGCTGCGACGGAGCTGGATTCCATCAACTTCCCATCAACCATTTCAGGAAGAGAGCTGGACTCCGTCATCTTCCCACCAACCTCAGTAGGGACATGGCTAGACTCCATCAACTTCCCATCAACCTCAGTGGGGACATGACTGGGCTCTTCAGCTGGGACAGGGCTGGATTCAGTCAACTTCCCATCAACCTTTTCAGGAAGAGAGCTGGACCCCGTCACCTTCCCATCAACCTCAGTGGGGACAGGGCTGGACTCCATCAACTTCCCATCAACCTTGGTGGTGGAGAGAGAGCTGGATTCCGTCACCATCCCATCAACCTGGGTGGTGGAGAGAGAGCTGGATTCCGTCACCTTCCCATCATCCTTAGCGTTGACATGGCTGGACTCTTCAGCTAGGACAGGGCTGGACTCAGTCATCTTCCCATCAACCTCAGCGTTGACATGGCTGGACTGTTCGGCTAGGACAGGGCTGAACTCCACCAACTTCCCATCAACCTCAGCATTGACATGGCTGGACTCCACCTTCCCATCAACCTCAGTGGGGACATGGCTGGACTGTTCAGCTAGGACAGGGCTGGATTCCATCAACTTCCCATCAACCTTGGTGGTGGAGAGAGAGCTGGATTCCGTCACCATCCCATCAACCTGGGTGGTGGAGAGAGAGCTGGATTCCGTCACCTTCCCATCAACCTTAGCGTTGACATGGCTGGACTCTTTAGCTGCGACGGAGCTGGATTCCATCAACTTCCCATCAACCATTTCAGGAAGAGAGCTGGACTCCGTCATCTTCCCATCAACCTCAGTAGGGACATGGCTGGACTCCATCAACTTCCCATCAACCTCAGTGGGGACATGACTGGGCTCTTCAGCTGGGACAGGGCTGGATTCAGTCAACTTCCCATCAACCTTTTCAGGAAGAGAGCTGGACCCCGTCACCTTCCCATCAACCTCAGTGGGGACAGGGCTGGACTCCATCAACTTCCCATCAACCTTGGTGGTGGAGAGAGAGCTGGATTCCGTCACCATCCCATCAACCTGGGTGGTGGAGAGAGAGCTGGATTCCGTCACCTTCCCATCATCCTTAGCGTTGACATGGCTGGACTCTTCAGCTAGGACAGGGCTGGACTCCGACATCTTCCAATCAACCTCAGTGGGGACATGGCTGGGCTCTTCAGCTAGGACAAGGCTGGACTCCGACAACTTCCCATCAAACTTGGCGGGGACATGGCTGGACTCTTTAGCTGTGACAGAGCTGGATTCCGTCACCTTCCCATCAACCTCAGTGGGGACATGGCTGGGTTCTGTAGCTAAGACAGGGCTGGACTCCGACAACTTCCCATCAACCTTGGCGGGGACATGGCTGGACTCTTTAGCTGCAACAGAGTTGAATTCCATCAACTTCCCATCAACCTTTTCGGGAAGAGGGCTGGATTCCATCAACTTCCCATCAACCTGGGTGGTGGAGAGAGAGCTGGATTCCATTAACTTCCCATCAACCTTGCTGGTGGAAAGAGAGCTGGATTCCGTCGACTTCCCATCAACCATGTCAGGAAGAGAGCTGGACTCCGTCATCTTCCCATCAACCTCAGTGGGGACATGGCTGGACTCTTTAGCTGCGACAGGGCTGGATTCCGTCAACTTCCCGTTAACCATTTCAGGAAGAGAGCTGGACTCAGTCATCTTCCCATCAACCTCAGCGTTGACATGGCTGGACTGTTCGGCTAGGACAGGGCTGAACTCCACCAACTTCCCATCAACCTCAGCATTGACATAACTGGACTCCACCTTCCCATCAACCTCAGTGGGGACATGGCTGGACTGTTCAGCTAGGACAGGGCTGGATTCCATCAACTTCCCATCAACCTTGGTGGTGGAGAGAGAGCTGGATTCCGTCGACTTCCCATCAACTTGGGTGGTGGAGAGAGAGCTGGATTCCGTCAACTTCCCATCAACCATGTCAGGAAGAGAGCTGGACTCCGTCATCTTCCCATCAACCTCAGTGGGGACATGGCTGGACTCTTTAGCTGTGACAGAGTTGGATTCCATCAACTTCCAATCAACCTTAGTGGGGACATGACTGGGCTCTTCAGCTGGGACAGGGCTGGATTCAGTCAACTTCCCATCAACCTTTTCAGGAAGAGAGCTGGACCCAGTCACCTTCCCATCAACCTCAGTGGGGACATGGCTGGACTCTTTAGCTGGGACAGGGCTGGACTCCATCAACTTCCCATCAACCTTGGTGGTGGAGAGAGAGCTGGATTCCGTCACCATCCCATCAACCTGGGTGGTGGAGAGAGAGCTGGATTCCGTCACCTTCCCATCATCCTTAGCGTTGACATGGCTGGACTCTTTAGCTGCGACAGGGCTGGATTCCATCAACCTTTTCAGGAAGAGAGCTGGACTCCGTCATCTTCCCATCAACCTCAGTGGGGACATGGCTGGGCTCTGTAGCTAGGACAGGGAAGGACTCCGACAACTTCCCATCAACCTTGGCGGGGACATGGCTGGACTCTTTAGCTGCAACAGACTTGAATTCCATCAACTTCCCATCAACCTTTTCGGGAAGAGGGCTGGATTCCATCAACTTCCCATCAACCTGGGTGGTGGAGAGAGAGCTGGATTCCATCAACTTCCCATCAACCTTGCTGGTGGAGAGAGAGCTGGATTCCGTCAACTTCCCATCAACCTTTTCAGGAAGAGAACTGGATTCCGTCAACTTCCCATCAACCTTGGTGGAGAGAGAGCTGGATTCCGGCAACTTCCCAACAACCTTGATGGGGAGAGAGCTGGATTCCGGCAACTTCCCATCAATGCCTAAAGAAAATTGGTGCAAAAATAAGCGCTGTAGTTATCTTGCCTCATGGTCAAGGTCAACCACATAGCATCAGCACAAAAGTCACCTTTTTGAACAGTTAGCCCAGATGCATTCTGCAAAGAAAGCACAACCGCCGTATCAGACTTTGCTACCACTGGCCATGTTGGTTTTTGTTTGATCATGCAAGGACAAGACAAGGGGCCACCTGGAAAACAAAATGCATTATTAACTTTAATATCAGAAGTCATCAGGCTTCAAACTGAAGTAACAGTGCAAACAAAAAGGCATAATGTTAACAACCACATAAGAACTACAAACCTTTGCTCTTCCAACATAATTGCTTAATACCAGTTGGGTATAAATGACGCCCAACTGGAGAAGCAAAACCTAAAAACAAGATGTAAGGTTAAAAAAATAATAAATAAAATTACATAAGTATTTAACTTTTGAAACATTACTCTAAGGTGAAAAAAAAACTTTACCATTGAGCACCAGATGGTGGCACATAAATATTAAAAACACAAAGTTTGAAACTGCCATTTTGATTACAGATTAAACAATCACCATCGCTTTCTAAAACAGGCCTCAAGCAAGGGCTTTTAAAATACCACAGATTTCCATCACCTGAGGCCTGTTTCATTAAAGACGCTAAGAAAAGCAGGTATTAAACTCCAACACCTGACTTGAATGAAACTAACAAATACGTTGGGGCTAAAGTGGTTTCTTAAAAGGTAATTGAAGTTCATGCAATCCCACTAATTTGATCCAGGTTCATCTAGTCTGGATAATTGTGTGTGCATGCGTTTCTTAAGCAGCCCTAGAGGTCATCATTGATTAAATTGAGCTATCACAGTAAATAGCATATTTTGTGCTGTTTTATGTGTTTGAGACATGGTGTTTTCCTCAGTGCAAAACTTACATTTCACAGGTATATTCTTCATCTGTAAATGTTAGAAAGTTGTCAGAATTTCCATTTTGCTGCTAAACTTCACATTGAATGAGAGCTGCTGCACGCATGTGTGCCAAATGGGAGTGCGATAATTCAGACTAAAATATACATTTGGCTTGGAAAATTAATATGCAATATTTTATAACACCAGATATATCTTCTAACTATAATAATTTACCTTTAGGATGTTAGATAAGTTGCAGTGAAATAATAGCTCATTACACTCATTTATTTTTATACTTGTAAAATAAAAATAAAATTTGAACAGAAGTAATTCAGGGAAGACATTTTTAAGAAAGCAAATATAATAAAGATACAAACTATAGGTTTGGGTATAGGAACTATGCTACTTAATAAAGATGAGTTATACTTATTTAGAATGCTGGGAATTACAGCTTTAAAAAGCAATAACAAAATTTTGGAGAAAGCAAGAATTGCCAGTTTTAAATGATTGGTTAGATTTAGTTTCTAAAGTACACTATGGGGAGGATAACATGAAATAAGAGCAAAAGTATATATTTTGAAAAGATATGGGGAACTCTAAAATCAAATAAGAATCGAACATTCTATAAAATAAAGGAATATATATTACATTAATTACCTTTTTATATAACCCTTTCTTCCTTTTAACTATAGTTATTTATTATTTTATTTACTTATTTAATATAATTATTATTTGATATTTAAATAAAAGATTAAGAGATAAAAAAAATATGTCTAATGTCCATTTCCAATGTTCCAATTCCAAGCAAATGTCCATGTCCAAGCAGCTTTCCTGTAGCTCAAACAGTAGCGTCATCACTTGTGCAATGCCAAGGTCATGGGTTCAATTCCCAGGATGTGCAAGAATTGTTAAGAATGTGAATGTGTGAACCTTGAAATGCAATGTAAGTCGCTTTGGATAAGAGTCTCTGCCAAATACAAACACACACAAATGTGTTTGAAAGATGAAAGTACAAATGGAGTACAAATTTCCTTTAAAGACATAATATTTTTTTAATATTTTATTTAAATATCAAATTTGTACCAATTTTTACAATTGTACAATTGTGTTAAATGAGTTTGAACGACGTAATAAAGTACAGTAAAGAACAGTATCTTTATTAAACTCATCAGATTACAAGTTGTTTCCATTAAACCATTTTCAGGTAGCCTAGGTTTATTTAGCATGCTGTAGTAAGAAACACTACAGAAATGTTTAAATGAAATGTAAAAATAAAACACTCTATAGTCTTAACTGTATGAAATAAATATAAATTGATTCATATTAAAGTTACAAAAGTGATGTCAAAAGAAGATTTTTTAACGTTCATTAAACAGACAGCGGCAGCTTATGAACCTGCTGTCCATTTAAGAGTGAATACACGGATCTACTGTTACGCATCCAATTCTCTCCGGTTTACGTCAGCATAGGACATAACAGGCGGTTTATATCAATACACTCCACACGAATGAATACTCCCGATGTCACTTTGTGAAGAAATACTACATGCCTCCACACATACACATTCTTCTACACACTTGTAAGTCCGTCTAATTCGATCCAATGGCGGCATCGATTAGAGGTGAAGGTATCACGCAGTGTTCCGTCTTTTCCCATGGCAAGGAGATTTTTAATTAAATATAATACATTTTATCTTATGTATTAACTCGTTTCATCTGACTCCATAAAATGAAAGTGTTTTTCAATGATATCTGTGTGAAGACTGAAAAAAATATTGTTTAATGTTATTTTATTTTTATTTTATTATATTTCTTTATTCATTTTAATAATAATTTCATAATGTTTTTTATGAAGTCAGACAGTACATGTGTGCTGAGCAGAGAGCTGCTTGAGTTATATTTTGCTTAGGGGTACTGTGTCTGCAATGCAATGTTCACGGAGACAGTTGGCATGTTCTTTGCAGGGAAAGGAATGTTTCCACTGATGCAAATGTACCACTAATGTATACACCAAGGATAGTTCTTAATATGGAAGTGGATTGTGCCATGTTAAACATGACGTGACTGTACATATGACATAATGTGTTCTAATTTTAAGAAGCTCAAAGCAACATTTTTGTTACCTTACAAGGAAGCTGTAAGACTCTTTGTGATGTATAAAAGCTCAATCTTACTGTACCACCACAGAGAAACATAAGGCATGAGGGGGTGAGAGGAAGGAGGAAACTTAGAGATGATGGGGTGAGAAGATAGACAAATGGGGAACAGAGAAATCTAGAATGAAGACCTCCTCTCATGTAGCCTTATTGTTATATGCCTGTTTCTCTCTGTCTGACATGACACACATTTAAATAATAAATCTATTGGCAAAAGTAACTGGTGTAGCTTCCGTGATTCAACATTTAATGGGGGAAGCATGATTTTCAAGTCTACATTTGGCGTCACGAACAGGATTGCATCTTCAGGCATTTGTCTCATTCATTTCAGGTAAGACTTTTCCTATTCTAAAATAGTTCTAAGTCTGCCTGATGATTTGAGACATTGACTGAGACTGCTTTAAAAGAACTGTGTTATTTAAAGTACCAGGTGTGTTGCCAAAGAATATATGTGTCAGACATAAAAATAAAAACAAAAATTAAGAAAATGGAATTAAATTCATTCAATTTAATTTGGCTTATTTGAGTTTCTCCGAAAAGTAGACCTATAAACTATTTGAACAATTCTGGGGTAAAACAGTGGATCTTTTTTAGAAAGAAGACCATATAGAATTAGCTGTAAGGCGATTTAGCAATTAGCTTGTAAGGTGGTTGGAATATGGCGAGATTGCGATAAAGGGCAGATCTCTAAAATATATCCAATACACGAAGAATCGTTTCAGAAGAAGACGAGGATAGTGTGACAAGCAGTGATTTATAGCGGTTTAAAGTGGCGGAATAGATCCTAAAACTTAAATACGCAGAGGATTGAACTCTTAGAAGAAGGGTATCAATGAAAAAAAAAAGAGCTAGGATCGCGGGCATTCTGATTTTGACCGCAGAGCTGTTTGGGTATTTGAGGAGGATACTGATCTGAGTAAGCTTAAAGAAGGAAGAAAAGGAAAAATGATCTGAGATAAACTAGGAAAAAAGGAAGAAAAAGAAATGGATCTGAGTTAAACTGAACAGGAATAAAAAAGACAACTGAGTGAGAAGGGAGAGTGAGAGGGGAGATTGGAGCAGCCCCTTCCTTTGGAATCTATACCCTCCTCTAGACACACACAGACACACAGATATAAATAGCCTGTTGCTTCTCTAGTATACATAGAGAGTGGTAAAATGACCGGAAGTAATGAATAGCAAAACATTATCTTCGGGTATTTGAAGAGAAAAACAATCTAAGCTTTTGAATAGAAATGTCTGGTGTTAATGTGGGTTTAAAAGTAATCATTGTTTAATGTTACAAAATTTAAGTTTTGTCTAAAAAGAACAAGAGATAAAAAATAAGATCATAAGATTGAAGTTAAGGAATTACTTTTAGGAAAGATCTATGATAATAGTTGTATAGTTAATTGACAAGTACAAGCTGGTGAAAATTATAGATAATCTCTCCAAAAGAATGAGAGTTGGGAACATATATAAGGAAAATTATAAATATATATAAAGATGTTTATTTGAAAAACATGTAATTTCTGACTAAGTCAGAGTAAAAGTGAGTAGAATGAAATAATAAAATTATGAAAATGCAGAATTACTCTGAGACATTCTTGACTTTCTCTCAGAGTTCTTTCTCTCATTCAAAGTCAGTTAGATTCTGCTATTTGAGCCTGTGTCATAAGTCAAGAGCTATTTATAGTAAAGCACAGTGTCTCAGTTGGAGATTATAGACACAGAGATTTAAAAATTCAATTGGGAGTAAAATGTTTCTAGAAATGAGAATCTACCTTGAATGATAGAAGTGAACATTTTTTATTTGTTCATCCCATGACCAGTAACTTCTTTGTCTCATCTTTGTCTTCACCATGAACAGGGCTGATGGTTCGGTTATTGATGTAACAGAACATTACACTGAATGAACGGGTGTAATAACTAAATTCACTAAGTATAACTCAGCATTGCTATGTTGATGTTTTAAAGATGTCTAATGGATTTTAGTGATGAAATACTGTCATTAATTTGTCTCCATGTGTTTACACTATTAGGCATTCCAAATGGCTCTGATGGTTCTTGAATGCACTTTCCTGAGTTCCAGAAAATACCTATTAAAAAATGCTCTAATGGGAAGGAGTGGTTACAGTGTGCATGAGGTGATTTCTCAAAGACGGGTAAGATTCTCTAATGGCCAACAGAGGACAACCTAAGGCAGAGGGTCACCGCCACTGGACACCTGCCCTGAAGGGAGGTGTTTATGTGAGATGGGTATGGTTGAGCAGATGTTTGTTAGGCCAACAGCATCATTGAGGGTTACAATAGTCTGCCCGTGAAAATGTGAGCTCTCCATGCCTGATCACCAGAAACCGCATTCCTTGGATGACTTGTATTTCATTGTGACAAGTGTCCTTTACTTGATATAAATATGTCAGAGGACAGCACCCTGAGAGGGGGAGATTATTTACAAAAGAGCTGATGGGAATGAGTTTTCAAAACCTATCTGAGACCATGAGGGAGATTGTCGTTAACTTTATGGAGAACATAAATATTATTAATTAATTTTAGGAATTTGGTGTTAGTTGCTTTATGGACAACATTGTTTTAAAGTTTTAGATCCTGAGTCTGTAATGGTTGAATCTGTGAATTTAAATGTCTACCATGGTTTTCATTTTTGCAGATTTAGACATGCTATTGAAAATTCCAAGACATGGTGGTGTTTAAAGATGAAGACTTTGTTTTTGCCAAATCAAAAGAAGTCTGGATAACAGGGGATGAATGAATTAATTATATAAATTAAAGATAACTTTAGAAATGTTCCTTTAATAACAAATGGATAAAGCTGAGAATGGAACATACGAAGTGAAATAAGAGATTTTACACATTCTACACAACCTCACAAACAATGAACATCCGTTTACTGATTTTCAACCCCAAGGGATAGGATCTTTTAACATCAACGTTTGTTTTAATTTATTGTTTTAGCACGGAACTGAAGGAGTTAATTAATTAACGAGTTCAGGCACGGGCAGAAGACTTATTAGTTTTTCTTTTCTTAGATAAATGGGGTTCATTTTAAATACATACACATAGATATTAAAATACACATAGTATACGGGGACATAACATGGGTTGGGGTTTTGTTTTGTTGTTTTGTTTTTTTGTTTTGTTTTCTGTTTCTATTCTTCTATCCTTTTTGTCTATTTCTTTGGTCTGCTTTTCCTTTTCCTCACTATCACTTCATTAGGTGGCCACTGGTGGAGTGACGGTGTGGAACTGACTGTCGTAGTTCCAGTGGAGGGACTGAAGACTGAAAAAAATATTGTTTAATGTTATTTTATTTTTATTTTATTATCTTTCTTTATTCATTTTAATAATAATTTCATAATGTTTTTTATGAAGTCAGACAGTACATGTGTGCTGAGCAGAGAGCTGCTTGAGTTATATTTTGCTTAGGGGTACTGTGTCTGCAATGCAATGTTCACGGAGACAGTTGGCATGTTCTTTGCAGGGAAAGGAATGTTTCCACTGATGCAAATGTACCACTAATGTATACACCAAGGATAGTTCTTAATATGGAAGTTGTTTGTGCCATGTTAAACATGACGTGACTGTACATATGACATATGTGTTCTAATTTTAAGAAGCTCAAAGCAACATTTTTGTTACCTTACAAGGAAGCTGTAAGACTCTTTGTGATGTATAAAAGCTCAATCTTACTGTACCACCACAGAGAAACATAAGGCATGAGGGGGTGAGAGGAAGGAGGAAACTTAGAGATGATGGGGTGAGAAGATAGACAAATGGGTAACAGAGAAATCTAGAATGAAGACCTCCTCTCATGTAGCCTTATTGTTATATGCCTGTTTCTCTCTGTCTGACATGACACACATTTAAATAATAAATCTATTGGCAAAAGTAACTGGTGTAGCTTCCGTGATTCAACATTTAATGGGGGAAGCATGATTTTCAAGTCTACACTGTGCATCATTAAATATACGTTAATGTTTGACTATTCCTTTTAACTCCAATGGAAATGAAGTCAAAGTCTGTTAGAATAATCAAATATAACAATTTATTATGTCAGGTAAAAGTATTATGCCAATTTCATAATCAGTTCAAAGATCATCAATACAAAACATCAAATACTCTGGAATACAGAGAATAGATGCAAACCCAACATATTAAGAAATACATGAGCTGAAAGTCTATCCGACCAACAACCTCATGGGCTCTCTGAAATACAGAAAGAGCCACGATTCCTTGCTGCATCCCATTAAATAGCCAGAACTTCTTTTCAATGGTAATTTGCATTCAGGTTACACCTTATTTTGGGGGTAGGGGAGAAAGGCCATTTGTCCACCTTTCTTTGTGTGCCAGTTTCTCTAAACTTCTAAAAAACCTTATTACCTTTTGTTTTACTTCAGACATCTGAACCAGCCACCCTGAGACCTTTAAAATGATACTAAACACAATAATCATTCACATTAAACCATGTATATACTTGTGTGCATTTTTTAGTGTTACTGACTGAGAGAGAGAGGAAATGTAAATCAGGTGAGACTGCGTGAGGGGGAGGTCGAATGTTAATTTTCAGCAAGTTCCTTTGTTTCAATAGACCATGTGGTCAAGACAGTTTCTCCAACCAGTTTTCCAGTCTTACACACTAAACAATGCATCTCCATTGGTTGCAGTAGTGGTGCAATAAATCTACAATTTGATGGAGAAGCGTTAATAAACTTAAACGTCACCATTAGCACAAATTTGCATTTATGTAGTTTACATGTTTGATAACGTTTCTTTTTCCAAAAACTTGCACTTTTATACTCGTTTTCTGGCCCCCTAAACACCATTGGCAAGTAAAATAAACAGCCCAGATACTCAAGTTTTCCTTTTTTTTTGATGAACACTTATGTAAAACCCTTAAAATAGAATTACAAGGACTACAAAAGTCAACTTCAACATTTACACTGGCATGAAATCATCTTTTTGGAATTGTTTTGAACAGATGATTAGGACACATTATGCAAAAGCAGAAGAATTTTTGGTAACATTTTACAAAAAAGGTTCATAGTTAACATGAACTAAGAATGAACAATACTTATACAGCATTTATTAATCTTATTTAATGTTGATTTCAAAATGTACTAATACATTATTAAAATCAGAGGTTTTATTTGTTAAGAAAATAATGCAAAATAGCAAATATAGCAACGCTCTCCCACATATTAAGTTATTGTAACTGCGCTTATTCCCATGATTGGTATAAGTTGCAGTGGGTGGTAATAGACAAGAAATGTACAGTTTTCTACCATCTTGCTGACAACGTCTGGAGCTACGTTTTTAAAGGTGCAGTGTGTAGATTTTAGCGGCATCTAGCGGTTCGGTTGCGAGTTGCATTAATGGCTCAGCCCACTGCTCACCCCTCCCTTTCGAGAAGCTACGGTTGCTAAAACGGGACCAACATATCGTCGTCTGAGACAGCAGAGAATAGCCAGAGTAAGCCAAGTTTCTGTACCACAGTCCATTATAAACCACATCATGGATAAAGTTTACAAAGCCATAGCCAGGTGAGGACCAAGGGGCTTAATAATATAATAATATAATAATAGTAATCAGCTGATTGTCTCACGAATGTAACCAGCACATTTCTCCCTACATAGCAAACCCATAATACAGCGAGGGAGAAGAACCACATGAAACTATCCAACTACATATTTGTTCTAACAGGGTAGTAAAAGTTTAGCTGGCTAAGTTGAGCTGTTATGCTGTAGGGCTGTGGCTGAGCTGGTTAAAGTGTAAAGCATTGTTTATACTTGGCGCGTCCGCATGAGCGCAAAGGTAATTTGTGTGTATTAAATGGTGTCTAGGGGATGCGGAGGCGCGCGCGCGCTGTTACAATCACGTCATTTTTGCCGCGCACGCCTCCGCATCCCCTAGACACCATTTACAACACACAAATTAATAAATAATAATGAATACAAATATTGTTGTTGTTTTTTTCTCTGGTTTTGAAAACTCTTCGCGGTCGACTTAAAATGCTTCCAAGATCGACGGGTTGGTGACTCCTGTAACATTACTGTTTTACGGTCAATAGTGCTAATCAGCTGATTGTCAAAGCCATAACACAGCGAGGGAGAAGAACTAAATTACATGAAACAATCCACTACATATTTTACACCACTGACAAGGGAAAAGTCACTACTCACGGTGTCTATGGCTAGCTTCTACCTTTCTGCGGCTTCTCTTTCAAGGTAGTGATGAAACGCGCTCTGTACCGCTGTTTGTTCGCTGTCGGCTACGGTAGAAACATGACGTCACAATATGTCAACCTTCATAGAAGGGGGTGCCTGCGGTTAAGTAGATGTAAATGTTTCATTCTAATAAAAACATAACGGTTCGTTGAGTAAGGTCTTTACACACCACTGAACATACATAAATATTACACACTGCACCTTTCCTGTAGCTCAAACAGTAGAGCGTTGGTGCTTGCAATGTTGGTCATGGGTTCGATTCCCAGGGAATGCAAGATTTGATAAGAATGTAAAAATGTGTATCTTGAAATGCAATGCAAATCGCTTTGGAAAAACCGTCTGCCAAATGCATAAATGTAACGTTTCTTTCCTGAACTCCTGCAGGAAATCCACCCTTACAAACCTCCTCATTGAAACCCTGATTTAATGGAAAAATCATATAATCTGATTTGTTTATAAAGATACTGCCCCCTTTTCTCCTAAAAAACAAATAAAGTTTAGCTGGGACATTCAGGAAAATGCTAAGGTAGATTTTATATTTCTGCTCACTGCGTTTTTAATATGCGCGTAAATGCAGTGAATTCCCTCTCCCATTTACTTCATAGAGAGACGCACGTCACGATCTGTGCACTGCTGCATCTCCCGCTCGCCATGCAGCATCACTTGGATAAGTCAGCACCTCGTTGACCTTTGAGGAATTTAGCATGACCACATGTTGCACGGTGTGTAGGCGTTTTGGGGACACTCTAAAACTGTGGAAAAACACCTTCTGTAAAGAACTTGGAGGACCAGTGTAATGGTTCAGTTTAATTGTAAAAGACAGGTTGATTTGGTTATATGTCAACCTTTAAGCGCCCTCTTGTGGCGAGATTGTGTATGGTAACTTCCGTATGACTTGCGTCGATTTGAGTTTATTGTAAAGTGTCATGGCTGAAGTGCTGCTCGTACGGTGAAGTTTTGGCTCGCATAAGGCTGTAAGTTACTATTATTTGTCATATAAATTTGATGTTTAGTAAGTTTAACATGTTTGTCAGTAAATTCAGAGAAGCAAATGTGCTATAACTGTGACGTAAAGTGAAAAGTGTGCAATACGTGAGCATTAGTTAGCACCGTATGCTAGCGATCTTTTGTTATGATAATTAGGCTGATTTGGTTTCCGTGATTACAAGCTATTACCTAAAACTAGGAATATAATTATTAAATGCACATGACTATGTAATGTGTAATGCTTAATATGTTGATTTAATGTTTCAAATAAGTGCTTATTATAGGCAGTAAATACTGTTCAGTCAGCTATGCACTTTGAATATGTACAATTCTAATTGCTGTATTTTCGATGTTTGTTTACAGTTTTACAATGTTAAAGTTTAATGAGAAAAGATTCATGAAAGCTAATGGAAGATTAAAAGCCATGAATCAACATCTCGCCTGTTCACTGTCTGTCTAACTGGATAGAGAAGTGACACGTCTAGTGAGGACAGAACAGTAAAAAGCCTTTTTATCAGCAGACAACGCCTTTCAGATGCTGTTAACTTCAGTCATCATGTGGCAGCCATTGGATCCGCAATCCCAACGACAGCCAGGGAGTCTCATGCTGAAAGTACAAGAGGAGGTACTGGAAACGAGATCCCGTTGCTCAGCTTCTTCATCACGATCTACCAGGTCATCTGCAAGCGTAGCAGCTCTCAAAGCACGAGCCAAAGCTGAGGCTGTACAAGCGCAGGTGGTCTATGCAGAGGAGGAAGCTGAAGTAATGAAACAACAATCTGAAATGCAGGCTCAGCTACATATTTTAAAGATAAAGAAAGAAGCGGCAGCTGCAGCTGCAAAAGCAGAGATACTAGAAGCAGCCGCACAGTTTGAAGAACAACAGCCTTACAGCCAAGAACATCTGTGCGACAACCCTGTGGATTCCAAGGAAAAGGTTCAAAATTTCATTGACAGTCAAGTATTCTTGCAAAACAGCCAAGTGCCGTCACAGCCTCAAATCTCAATCATGAACCCCTTCTACCAACATGATAATGCAGGCGCAGAACCATCACCAGCCCCCTACAATACTCCTGTAACCAAGCAAACATTCCCAGAGCACAGACAACAACGGCCATCCATATACTCATCAACACCTCATCCTAACATATCACCTCCAGTTCTCAAACACCAACACACGTCATTCAGCTCAACGCCCACAAATCCTCAGCAGACATCTACGGTAAATGATATGGCTAAATATCTGATGAGACGTGAACTGGTGTCAGCCACTTTGCAAACCTTTGATGATGATCCACAGAATTATCGAAGCTGGAAATCCTCATTTCTGAATGTCACTAAAGACTTGTCCCTGTCTCCTAAAGAAGAATTAGATCTACTTGTAAAATGGCTTGGACCAAAGTCAAACCAACAAGCTAAAAGAATCAGTGCGGCTCAAATCAATGATGCCTCTGCAGCCCTAAAAATGATCTGGCAGCGCTTGGAAGAAACCTATGGAGCACCTGAGGTAATTGAACATGCACTCTTTCAAAAGGTTGAAAACTTCCCTAAGATTACACCTAGAGACTCAAGTAGACTAAGAGAGCTAGGAGACCTCTTACTTGAACTACAATTAGCTAAAGTAGAGGGTTATTCACCTGGGTTAGCCTTTCTGGATACAGCTCGTGGTGTTAATCCCATAGTGGAAAAGCTCCCTTACTCCCTACAAGAAAGATGGATCTCACATGCATCCAAATACAAGGTAGATTACAATGCCACATTTCCACCATTTTCTACCTTTTCTAACTTTGTACGGGAGCAAGCACGCATAAGAAATGATCCTAGCTTTTCATTTCTGTCAGCAGTTCAGTCCAAGTTTGACAAACCTGTTAAAAACAGTACTCGCCCTATGATTTCAGTGAAAAAGACAGAAATAGCACAGAGTAATGAAACAACAGATGTTAGTGAGGATCCTGACAAACAATGTCCTTTGCATAAAAAGCCGCATCCCCTCAGAAAATGTCGTAGTTTCCGTAGTAAGTCCCTAGAAGAGAGAAAAACATATCTGAAGGATAACAACATCTGCTTCAAGTGTTGTGCATCAACCAAACACCAAGCCAGAAGCTGTCAGATCAAAGCCACCTGCAAGGAATGTGGGAGTGAAAGACACAATACAGTGCTACATCCAGGCCCACCTCCTACTAGCAGCATCACACCGCCGACAGAGGTGAAACAGCATGGCGGGGAGCCTGAGCTCAGCACACCATCAGTCGCAGCTACAGCAATGTGCACAGAGGTATGTGGCGAACAGCGCGGCTCAAGGTCTTGTGCTAAAATATGCCTTGCCAAAGTGTATCCATTAGGTCAGAGGAATAAGGCAATAAACCTGTATGCTGTTATGGATGAACAAAGTAATCAGTCTCTTGCACGCTCTGACTTTTTCGACCTCTTTGGTGTTAAAGGAGGCACAGAGGTGTATACTTTGAAGACATGTTCAGGTATCATGGAAGTGAGAGGGAGAAAGGCTAAAGACTTTGTTGTCGAGTCTATGGATGGTCACATAAAGGTGCCACTGCCTGCGATGTTAGAATGTGACATGATCCCAGAGGATCGCTCAGAGATCCCCTCGCCTGAAGTCGCCCGATATCACTCGCACTTAAAGGCGATCGCACACAAGATACATCCCATAGACTCAAATGCACAAATCCTGTTGCTCTTGGGTAGAGACATCCTGAGTTTGCACAAAGTGAGACAGCAGTGCAATGGTCCCCATGATGCACCATTCGCCCAGCGCCTTGACCTTGGTTGGGTTATTGTGGGAGACGTCTGTTTGAATGGAGCACACAAACCAAAGTCTGTCGCAACGTACAAAACTAACACGTTGCTCAACGGCCGTCCATCATATCTCAGACCATGTACCAATGTCCTGCAAATAAAAGATAAATCTGTAATTCAATCAAAAGACATTCAGAGCTGTACAGATACTTACCAGGCAAGACAAACTGACAATCTCGGGGACACTGTCTTTATCAGGAAGGAGGATGATGAAAGGTTAGCACCTTCACAAGAGGATGCACAATTTCTCACAATAATGCAGAACGAAATGTATCAGGATGAGACAAACAGCTGGGTTGCACCCCTACCCTTTGTTACACCCAGACAACGTCTACCAAATAACCGACACCAGGCTTTAAAAAGACTCGACACACTAAAACGAAGCCTCGACAGAAAACCTGAGATGAGAGGGCACTTTGTACAGTTCATGCAAAAAGTCATTGACAACAAGCAGGCAGAAGTCGCCCCCCCTTTACAGCTGAATGAGGAGTGTTGGTATCTCCCCATGTTTGGGGTGTACCACCCGCAGAAACCCAAGCAAATCCGTGTAGTTTTTGACTCGAGCGCCAAACATGAGGGCGTAGCGCTCAACGATGTTCTTTTAAGCGGCCCAGATCTCAACAACGCTTTGCTTGGGGTTCTAATCAGATTCCGCAGAGAGCCCATCGCAAATAACAGCAGATGTGGAACAAATGTTCTACTGTTTCACAGTAAGAGAAGACCATCGCAATTTCATACGATTTCTCTGGTTTAAAGACAACAACGTCACCAAAGAGATTATCGAGTATCGCATCAAAGTTCATGTTTTTGGAAACCGTCCGTCTCCCTCTGTTGCAATCTATGGGCTCCGCAAGGCAGCTGAAGCCGGTTTGAAGGAATATGGCAAGGACGCAGAGCATTTTGTCACCAGGAACTTTTATGTAGACGACGGTCTAACCTCACTCCCTACTGAATTGGAAGCAATCGCTCTACTGCAAAAAACACAGAAAATGTTAGTGGAGTCGAATCTGCATTTACACAAAATTGCCTCAAACAGCAGCAAGGTCATGGAGGCGTTCCCAGCCAATGACTTAGCAAAAGACATCAAAAGCCTTGACTTAGACACTGACCCATTACCTGTGCAAAGAAGTTTAGGCATCAGCTGGAGTCTCGAATCGGATTCTTTCACATTTCAAGTCTCTAAAGAACAAAAACCATTCACCAAAAGAGGCGTGCTATCCACTGTTAATAGTTTGTACGACCCCTTAGGTTTTGTTGCGCCTATAACTATACAGGGAAAAGCACTCATAAGAGAACTAACCTCCGAACCATGCGACTGGGACGACCCCCTATCGCCAGCCAAAGAAAGACTATGGTCTGTATGGAGAGACTCTCTTCTCGAGTTAGAGCATCTACACATTCCCAGACCGTACGTACCATTGTCTCTTTCCTCAACACAACAAAGAGAGCTTTGTGTTTTCTGTGACGCCTCATCCATAGCGATAGCAGCTGTCGCCTACTTGCGAGTTGTCAATGAGCAGGGACAGCACCTCACCGGATTTGTCATGGGCAAGGCTAAAATAGCACCAAAACAGGCTCACACAATTCCACGGCTGGAACTATGCGCTGCTGTCCTTGCTACAGAAATGGCAGAGCTTATATGCCAAGAAATCGACCTGAAGCTTCATGCTGTAAAGTACTACACGGATAGTAAGATTTTTCTAGGTTACATCTACAACACATCAAGAAGATTTTATGTCTATGTATCGAACAGAGTTTCTAGAATCAGAAAATCTTCAGTACCAACACAGTGGCATCATGTCTCATCAGAAAACAACTCGGCAGACATTGCTACTCGCCCAATAGCAACATTTTTACTGGCACAAACATACTGGTTCACCGGACCCCCATTCTTGTCGAAGGAACTGCCCCAGTGTTCATCTACAGCATATACCAACGAGTTTGAGCTAATAGAACCAGAGTATGATTCAGAGATTCGACCAGAAGTGAATGTCTATGCAACTAAAGCCAGCATCGAATCCCTCAGACCACACCGGTTCGAACGGTTCTCAACGTGGAAACATCTCATACGAGGTATGGCAAAACTCATTACTCTAGCTAGAAACAAGTCCAAAGCTTCAGATCAAAACACAGCAAATCCTCAAACTCAAGCTAAGCTTACAGTCATCTCATGCGTCCAACAATATGCTTTCAAAGAGGACATTAAGAAGCTGCATAAAAAGGAACGAATCACCAAAACAAGCCCCTTGTGGACTCTAGACCCCTTCATAGACTCAGATGGACTGTTAAGGGTGGGGGGTCGGACGTCTCTAGCCAACCTTCCATATGACGAAAAGCACCCTCTGATACTCCCTAAAAAACATCATGTGTCAACTCTGCTTGTGAGACATTATCACCAAGGCGTCGCTCACCAAGGTCGTCACCTCACTGTTTGGATAATTGGAGGCAGGAAACTAGTCTCAACTGTAATCTACCAGTGTGTCACTTGTCGTAGGCTTAGAGGAAAACCTGTTGAACAAAAAATGGCCAACCTCCCAGAAGATCGACTCACCATGGAGCCCCCGTTCACTAGGGTCGGGTTAGATGTTTTTGGGCCCTGGAGTGTAGTCACTCGCAAGACTAGGGGTGGGGCCGCAGAAAGCAAACGCTGGACAGTTTTATTTAGTTGCTTAGGGACTCGTGCAGTTCACATAGAAGTAATTGAATCGATGTCCACCTCATGCTTTATTAATGCACTGAGAAGGTTTTTCGCAGTCAGAGGACCTTCCAAAGTTCTCAGATCAGACCGCGGCTCCAACTTTATAGGAGCCTGTAAGGAGCTAAAAATCAGTACCGATCAGCCTGAGATCCAAGACTACCTCAGCAACGAAGGTTGCACATGGACATTCAACACACCCCACTCATCACATATGGGTGGCTCATGGGAAAGAATGATTGGCATCGCTCGCCGCATTCTAGATGCCATGTTACTGCAGTCAAGTCCAACTCGCCTTACCCATGAGGTCCTCACTACACTTATGGCGGAAGTCATGGCAATCATTAATGCTCGTCCATTGGTTCCCATAAGTACTGATGCAGATTCACCAACTATTCTGACACCGTCTATGCTTCTAACTCCAAAGGCAGGAGCTGCTCCCGCTCCTGAATGGACATTTGACATAAAAGACATGTATAAAAAGCAATGGCAACACTTTCAAGGTCTTGCAAACACTTTTTGGAAGCGCTGGAGACAAGATTATCTGTCAGTGCTTCAGCCAAGGAGGAAATGGGCTCATGACAAAGAAAACATTCAAGTGGGGGACGTAGTCTTGTTGAAAGATGACCAAGTTAAACGTAATGAATGGCCCATAGGACTCATAACTAAAAGCATCCCAAGCGAAGACTAGAGGATCAGAAAAGTGGAAGTCAAAGTTGTGAAGCAAGGGATTTCTCGTGTCTACTTGCGCCCAGTGACTGAACTTGTTCTCCTGCTTCCCCAAAGTAGTGATACAAAGACTGATTAGTATTAAATAGTGGTATAAAGCATTGTTACCAGGCGGGAGTGTAATGGTTCAGTTTAATTGTAAAAGACTGGTTGATTTGGTTATATGTCAACCTTTAAGCGCCCTCTTGTGGCGAGATTGTGTATGGTAACTTCCGTATGACTTGCGTCGATTTGAGTTTATTGTAAAGTGTCATGGCTGAAGTGCTGCTCGTACGGTGAAGTTTTGGCTCGCATAAGGCTGTAAGTTACTATTATTTGTCATATAAATTTGATGTTTAGTAAGTTTAACATGTTTGTCAGTAAATTCAGAGAAGCAAATGTGCTATAACCGTGACGTAAAGTGATTGTGCAATACGTGAGCATTAGTTAGCGCCATATGCTAGCGATCTTTTGTTATGATAATTAGGCTAATTTGGTTTCCGTGATTACAAGCTATTACCTAAAACTAGGAATATAATTATTAAATGCACATGACTATGTAATGTTTAATGCTTAATATGTTGATTTAATGTTTCAAATAAGTGCTTATTATAGGCAGTAAATACTGTTCAGTCAGCTATGCACTTTGAATATGTACAATTCTAATTGCTGTATTTTCGATGTTTGTTTACAGTTTTACAATGTTAAAGTTTAATGAGAAAAGATTCATGAAAGCTAATGGAAGATTAAAAGCCATGAATCAACATCTCGCCTGTTCACTGTCTGTCTAACTGGATAGAGAAATGACACGTCTAGTGAGGACAGAACAACCAGATTCAGTATGTAGTGCACCTTATGACCCAGGGCATTAACTTGTGTTTGTCAGTGCGTGACTACAGCTCATTAATAAACAATGTTTTTTGATTGATTCATTTCGTACAATCCACCTTCATTTAGCAAGTGCACAAAAGCATTTTTCAAGTTCAACTTTTTATTTGTTCCTTTTATTTGTGGATGCAGTTTCTGAAAACAGCTTTGCAGAGACGTGAGTTTGTTTCTTTTGAAAACATTTCCCTGGAAATACTTCCTATTTAATTGAAAAATCTTTACAAATTATTTTATCAACATAACAATTTGAATAAATGTAAGGGATAATGCCTCCCTGCTAGAACGATGTGCATTTACCTTTTAATTTAACATTCAATGGCATGGAATTAGTGTAATTAGTGTTAGCTCACTATCTTTTTTTCAAAAAAAAAAAAAGGTTAAACACCCTTAATCTCTATTCTAATGAATACAGAAGTAAACTTGGTCATTTAAAAGTGGCATGAATCACTTTGTTGGAATTCTTTTGAACATATGAATTGCATAACATGTTCTAAAGCAGATTAATAAAAGAAATGCAGCACTTTGAGAAAAATAACTGGTTTTATTGACTAAAAACAAGATCAGAAAGTGGCATATTTAGATATTTACTAGATCTGTTTGAGACTTTAGAGCATATGCAGACCGTCATCTTCCCATCAACTTCAGTGGGGACATGGCTGCACTCTTCAGCTGGGACAGAGCTGGATTCCATCAACTTCCCATCAACCTCAGCGTTGACATGGCTGGACTCTTTAGCTGGGACAGGGCTGGATTCCATCAACTTCCCATCAACCATTTCAGGAAAAGAGCTGGATTCCGTCAACCTCAGCGTTGACATGGCTGGACTCTTTAGCTGCGACAGGGCTGGATTCCATCAACTTCCCATCAACCATTTCAGGAAGAGAGCTGGATTCCGTCAACTTCCCATCAACCTCAGCGTTGACATGGCTGGACTCTTTAGCTGGGACAGGGCTGGATTCCATCAACTTCCCATCAACCATTTCAGGAAAAGAGCTGGATTCCGTCAACTTCCCATCAACCTCAGCGTTGACATGGCTGGACTCTTTAGCTGCGACAGGGCTGGATTCCATCAACTTCCCATCAACCATTTCAGGAAGAGAGCTGGATTCCGTCAACTTCCCATCAACCTCAGTGGGGACATGGCTGGACTCCGTCACCTTCCCATCAACCTCAGCGTTGACATGGCTGCACTCTTTAGCTGGAACAGGGCTGGATTCCATCAACTTCCCATCAACCTTATCAGGAAGAGAGCTGGATTCCGTCACCTTCCCATCAACCTCAGCGTTGACATGGCTGCACTCTTTAGCTGGAACAGGGCTGGATTCCATCAACTTCCCATCAACCATTTCAGGAAGAGAGCTGCATTCCGTCAACTTGACATCAACTTCAGTGGGGACATGGCTGGGCTCTTCAGCTAGGATAGGGCTGGACTCCGGCAACTTCCCATCAACCCTATCAGGAAGAGAGCTGGATTCAGTCAACTTCCCATCAACCTTGGTGGGGATATGGCTGGACTGTTCAGCTAGGACAGAGCTGAACTGCACCAACTTTCCATCAACCTCAGCATTGACATGGCTGGACTCTTTAGCTGGGACAGGGCTGGATTCTGTCAACTTCCCTTCAACCTCAGCGTTGACATGGCTGGACTCTTTAGCTGCGACAGGGCTGGACTCCGGCAACTTCCCATCAACCATTTCAGGAAGAGAGCTGGATTCCGTCAACTTGACATCAACTTCAGTGGGGACATGGCTGGGCTCTTCAGCTAGGATAGGGCTGGACTCCGGCAACTTCACATCAACCCTATCAGGAAGAGAGCTGGACTCCGTCAACTTCCCATCAACCTCAGCATTGACATGGCTGGACTCTTTAGCTGCGACAGGGCTGGATTCCATCAACTTTCCATCAACCTTATCAGGAAGAGAGCTGGATTCTGTCAACTTTCCATCACCCATTTCAGGAAGAGAGCTGGATTCTGTCAACTTCCCATCAACCTCAGCGTTGACATGGCTGGACTCTTTAGCTGCGACAGGGCTGGATTCCGTCAACTTCCCATCAACCTTGGTGGTGGAGAGAAAGCTGGATTCCGTCAACTTCCCATCAACCATTTCAGGAAGAGAGCTGGACTCCGTCATCTTCCCATCAACCTCAGTGGGGACATGGCTGGACTCTTTAGCTGGGACAGGGCTGAATTCCATCAACTTCCCATCAACCTCAGTGGGGACATGGCTGCACTCTTTAGCTGCGACAGGGCTGGATTCCGTCAACTTCCCGTTGACCATTTCAGGAAGAGAGCTGGACTCAGTCATCTTCCCATCAACCTCAACATTGACATGGCTGGACTGTTCGGCTAGGACAGGGCTGAATTCCACCAACTTCCCATCAACCTCGGCATTGACATAACTGGACTCTTTAGCTGCGACAGGGCTGGATTCAATCAACTTCCCATCAACCTTTTCAGGAAGAGAGCTAGATTCCGTCAACTTCCCATCAACCTCAGCATTGACATGGCTGGACTCTTTAGCTGGGACAGGGCTGGATTCCGTCAACTTCCCATCAACCTCAGCGTTGACATGGCTGGACTCTTTAGCTGGGACAGGGCTGGATTCCATCAACTTCCCATCAACCTTATCAGGAAGAGAGCTGGATTCTGTCAACTTCCCATCAACCTCAGCGTTGACATGGCTGGACTCTTTAGCTGCGACAGGGCTGGATTCCGTCAACTTCCCATCATCCTTGGTGGTGGAGAGAGAGCTGGATTCCGTCAACTTCCCATCAACCATTTCAGGAAGAGAGCTGGACTCCGTCATCTTCCCATCAACCTCAGTGGGGACATGGCTGGACTCTTTAGCTGGGACAGGGCTGGATTCCATCAACTTCCCGTTGACCATTTCAGGAAGAGAGCTGGACTCAGTCATCTTCCCATCAACCTCAACATTGACATAACTGGACTCTTTAGCTGCGACAGGGCTGGATTCAATCAACTTCCCATCAACCTTTTCAGGAAGAGAGCTGGATTCTGTCAACTTCCCATCAACCTCAGCGTTGACATGGCTGGACTCTTTAGCTGCGACAGGGCTGGATTCCGTCAACTTCCCATCATCCTTGGTGGTGGAGAGAGAGCTGGATTCCGTCAACTTCCCATCAACCTCAGTGGGGACATGGCTGGACTCTTTAGCTGGGACAGGGCTGGATTCCATCAACTTCCCGTTGACCATTTCAGGAAGAGAGCTGGACTCAGTCATCTTCCCATCAACCTCAACATTGACATGGCTGGACTGTTCGGCTAGGACAGGGCTGAATTCCACCAACTTCCCATCAACCTCAGCATTGACATAACTGGACTCTTTAGCTGCGACAGGGCTGGATTCAATCAACTTCCCATCAACCTTTTCAGGAAGAGAGCTGGACCCCGTCATCTTCCAATCAACCTCAGCATTGACATGGCTGGACTCTTTAGCTGTGACAGGGATGGATTCGGTCAACTTCCCATTAACCTCAGTGGGGACATGGCTGGTCTCTAAAGCTAGGACAGGGCTGGACTCCACCAACTTCCCATCAACCTTTTCAGGAAGAGAGCTGGATTCAGTCAACTTCCCATTAACCTTGGTGGTGGAGAGAGAGCTGGATTCCATCACCTTCCCATCAACCTCAGCATTGACATGGCTGGACTCCACCTTCCCATCAACCTCAGTGGGGACATGGCTTGGCTCTTCAGCTAGGACAGGGCTGGACTCCGACAACTTCCCATCGACCTTGGCGGGGACATGGCTGGACTCTTCAGCTCGGACAGGGCTGGACTCCACCAACTTCCCATCAACCTTTTCAGGAAGAGAGCTGGATTCAGTCAACTTCCCATCAACCTTGGTGGTGGAGAGAGAGCTGGATTCCGTCACCTTCCCATCAACCTTAGCGTTGACAAGGCTGGACTCCACCTTCCCATCAACCTCAGTGGGGACATGGCTGGGCTCTTCAGCTAGGACAGGGCTGGATTCCATCAAACTGGGTGGTGGAGAGAGAGCAGGATTCCATCACCTTCCCATCAACCTTAGCGTTGACATGGCTGGACTCTTTAGCTGCGACGGGGCTGGATTCCATCAACTTCCCATCAACCATTTCAGGAAGAGAGCTGGACATCAACCTCAGTGGGGACATGGCTGGGCTCTTCAGCTAGGACAGGGCTGGACTCCGACATCTTCCCATCAACCTCAGTGGGGACATGGCTGGTCTCTTCAGCTAAGACAGGGCTGGATTCCATCAACTTCCCATCAACCTTGGTGGTGGAGAGAGAGCTGGATTCCGTCACCTTCCCATCAACCTTAGCGTTGATAGGGCTGGACTCCACCTTCCCATCAACCTCAGTGGGGACATGGCTGGGCTCTTCAGCTAGGACAGGGCTGGATTCCATCAACTTCCCATCAACCTTGGTGGTGGAGAGAGAGCTGGATTCCGTCAACATCCCATCAACCTGGGTGGTGGAGAGAGAGCTGGATTCCGTCACCTTCCCATCAACCTTAGCGTTGACATGGCTGGACTCTTTAGCTGCGACGGGGCTGGATTCCATCAACTTCCCATCAACCTTTTCAGGAAGAGAGCTGGACCGCGTCACCTTCCCATCAACCTCAGTGGGGACATGGCTGGACTCTTTAGCTGGGACAGGGCTGGATTCAGTCACCTTCCCATCAACCTCAGTGGGGACATGGCTGGGTTCTGTAGCTAGGACATGGCTGGACTCCGACAACTTCCCATCAACCTTGGCGGGGACATGGCTGGACTCTTTAGCTGCGACAGGGCTGGATTCCGTCAACTTCCCATCATCCTTGGTGGTGGAGAGAGAGCTGGATTCCGTCGACTTCCCATCAACCTTTTCAGGAAGAGAGCTGGATTCCGTCAACTTCCCATCAACTTTGGTGGAGAGAGAGCTGGATTCCGGCAACTTCCCAACAACCTTGATGGGGAGAGAGCTGGATTCCGGCAACTTCCCATCAATGCCTAAAGAAAATTGGTGCAAAAATAAGAGCTGTAGTTATCTTGCCTCATGGTCAAGGTCAACCACATAGCATCAGCACAAAAGTCACCTTTTTGAACAGTTAGCCCAGATGCATTCTGCAAAGAAATCACAACCGCCGTATCAGACTTTGCTACCACTGGCCATGTTGGTTTTTGTTTGATCATGCAAGGAAACGACAAGGGGCCACCTGGAAAACAAAAGGCATTATTAACTTTAATACCAGAAGTCATCAGGCCTCAAACTGAAGTACACAGTGCAAACAAAAAGGCATAATGTTAACAACCACATAAGAACTACAAACCTTTGCTCTTCCAACATAATTGCTTAATACCAGTCGGGTATAAATGACGCCCAACTGGAGAAGCAAAACCTGAAAACAAGATGTAAGGTTAAAAAAATAATAAATAAAGTTACATATGTATTTAACTTTTGAAACATTACACTAAGGTGAAAAAAAACTTCACCATTGAGCACCAGATGGTGGCACATAAATATTAAAAGCACAAAGTTTAAAACTGCCATTTTGATTACAGATTAAACAATCACCATCAGGCCTAAAACAGGCCTCAAGCAAGGGCTTTTAAAATACCACAGATTTCCATCACCTGAGGCCTGTTTCATTAAAGACGCTAAGAAAAGCAGGTATTAAACTCCAACACCTGACTTGAATGAAACTAACAAAAACGTTGGGGCTAAAGTGGTTTCTTAAAAGGTAATTGAAGTTCATGCAATCCCACTAATTTGATCCAGGTTCATCTAGTCTGGATAATTGTGTGTGCATGCGTTTCTTAAGCAGCCCTAGAGGTCATCATTGATTAAATTGAGCTATCACAGTAAATAGCATATTTTGTGCTGTTTTATGTGTTTGAGACATTGTGTTTTCCTCAGTGCAAAACTTACATTTCACAGGTATATTCTTCATCTGTAAATGTTAGAAAGTTGTCAGAATTTCCATTTTGCTGCTAAACTTCACATTGAATGAGAGCTGCTGCACGCATGTGTGCCAAATGGGAGAGCGATAATTCGGACTAAAATATACATTTGGCTTGGAAAATTAATATGCAATATTTTATAACACCAGATATATCTTCTAACTATAATAATTTACCTTTAGGATGTTGGATAAGTTGCGGTGAAATAATAGCTCATTACACTCATTTATTTTTATACTTGTAAAATAAAAATAAAATTTGAACAGAAGTAATTCAGGGAAGACATTTTTAAGAAAGCAAATATAATTAAAGCTGCAAGCAGCATTTATCGGGGTTCAAGCAGTTAAGGCCTTTAAGCACATAAGCATTTAAGACATTAAGTTGTATTTAGCATACATTTAACCACTGACATAATAAATGGAAAAGACCATTTACAGCCAATACAGGCATTTTACCATAGGAAATTCAACAGAGTCCAGAGAATTGTCCTAGATTGGTTTGGTTCCAATTGAGCGAAAAAGCTAGGACTAGTTGCAAAAGAAGGTTTTTAACATTTTCGTTAATAACTAGATGTATGAAACGATATGCATATTGTGTGGATGTGTGCTACACCACGTGATTACAGAGCTGTAAAACTCGTTAGCGCCAACAAGTGGCCGATTTTTTTCAAAATTCTTACAGACCTTTAGGGCCACGAGTTGAATATGCCCATCGAGTTTCGTTCTGATCGGCCTCCGTTAACCTAGTTTAATAGGTGCTCAAACTTCATTGGTCGATGGCGGCCATGTTTTTTTAGATACGCCATTATCCTTTTACACATACATGGTACCAAGACACTGCACACCAAATTTCAGGTCAATCGGACTAACGGTCACGTGGTCATAGCCATTTTTATGTTTTTTTCCATGTTATAGCGCCACCTACTGTTCAATCGTTGCAATTTTTTAACTGTGAGCTCAGATTGAACTCATTCACATGTGTACCAGATGTTCATTTTGCGCCTCTTAACCCTAACCAGTGACATAATAGATGGAAACAACAATTTACAGCCAATACAGGCAATTTACCATAGGAAATATATGGTTTTAAAGCTTTTTAACAGTTATAGCGCCACCTATGGTACGATCTCCATAAAATTTAGCATGTTTGTTAACTATGTTGTCACATGCTCACCAATTTGTGAAGTTCTGAGTTTTTATTTATGATTTATAGGCCTTTGAGTTTTATTGCCATGCCCCTTTTCTAAATCATCCTGTTATAACAATATGAAAAATGCAAAAGTTCAACTTTTTCGATAATTATTGACCTAGAGAGTCCAGAGAATTGTCCTAGACTGGTCTAGTCCCGTTTGGGCAAAAAACCAGGGACTAGTTCGCAAAATATTTGAAATTGACTTTTACTCTTATTTTGTATACGGTGTGGTGTGGCTTGGACATGGTGTCCGTCGAATATAAACTAGGCGCCTATCTTTAGGGAAGTGGCGTGGAGAGACGCTTCTGAAATGCTGCGTCGTGGCTGGTGTAAACACAAGCATTCATTAGATTGGGCGCAATCAGCTCCGGTAGCCGAGCATCACAGCTCTAACGCACTAAGAGTGTAAATAAGGGGTTACAGTCAATACCCTACGAATGGAATGTTATTATGCGTCATGGAACATTGCGCGCCCCAACTCGCGAAAGGTCGGATTTGCTCCATGTTTTGATAAGGTTTGTTTAGAAAACCATGAATCCATGTAAGACACAATGTCATTAGACACAATCCATGTCATTTAGGGATGCACGATATAGGATTTTGGCCGATATTCGATATGCCGATATTTTCAGACTAATTTTGCCCGATGCCGATACCGATATATTTGTGTGTTTTTTTTTTAAGTGCAAAAAAAGCTTATTAAAGCTTCTATTAAAGTTCTCAGTCAAGAGCAGTGAGTGATTTCCTCTTTGTGTTTTGTTGTTTTATTAACATTAACGAGATAGTTCTCCCGAAAATTTAAATTGTCATCATTTACTCTCTCAAGTTTCTTTCTTCTGTTGAAATTATAAAAGTTATTTGGAAGAATGTGGCTAACCAAACAGTTGCTGTACTTCAGTGACTTCCATTGTATATTTAAGCACAAGATAGAAATGAATACAGGTTTGGAACAACATTAGAGTGAGTAAATAATGACAGAATTTTTATTTCTGGGTGCAGTATCTCTTTAAGGACAAGCGGCAGCATATTATACTGTCTCTTTAAGAACTGCACGCGACGCGTCTAATATACAAGCATTTGACAAGCAGATTTTCTCTGTTTGCTTTCACTTTAGACATAACCAACTTTGTTTATGTAAACCGTGTGTGTATTTGACAGTATTAGCGCAATAAGACTCGAAAGATTAGTCCAGTATGCAGACTCTGTGACAGGCTTTTAGTTCCTGTGAGTGTCGGGTGTAACGTGCTCAGAAAAGCGGATGTTAGAACAGCGCATCAGCACGTGAATGACATGTTTAACTAGCAAGACTTTGACGCACATGCAAATAATAAACTTTTGTGAATTGCGGTGTCTCGTGACCGTGAGTGTAACTCTACCTCTGCGTTTACATACCTCTGCGTTTACATGTGATGTGATGTGAATGTACGTCGCGTTGTACAGTATGTTGAGATGAAGGCGCCAGAATTGAACTGATAGAATGCACGATACTATGTTTTTTTTTCAAAAGCAGATCGTGGAGACATTTTAATCGTCCACGATCAAAAACCGTGAGACGCACACCCCTAGTTGGAAGTTTAAGTTGCTGGCGCTCATGCTTCGTTCGCGTCACGTGCGCATAGGAAACACGCCACCCTATCGGCAAGGCTCATCGGCAGAAATATTCATATCGGCTGATGCCGATGATGGTCATTTTAAGCTTTTATCGGCCGATACCGATGTTGTCCCGATATCATCGTGCATCCCTAATGTCATTACAATCAATGAATACATGTTATTCGACACAATGTTAAAGGTATAGCGGAGGATCTTTCCGAATTTTAGAGAAGACCCGCCCTCTCCAATTTTTTTTAAAATGCACATGCGCAACACTATTTGCTCCCGAGAGGGCGCACAGATATGCAAAGTAGATTGTTTGGAAGGGCATCCATATTTGGGTAGTCACGTTTGGTGGCACAATTATGTAGCAAATTATAAACTAACTCAAAAGCATTCATGCAAGACAAAATGTCAAATGCCCTTCTGTGTTTTATTTACTTATTATACTGATCGATTGAGTGACCGAGGACTCGAGACATGATATGCAATGGAGAAGTAGCTTGTTGCATTTGTGTAATAAATACTATGGTGAATACATTGGAATTATCGAAAATGAACACACAAGGTTTTAGAATATTTCAGCGTAATATCATTTAGCATTTGGTCATAAGGCTACTTTAGACAAATTGAGATGTTTACCGTGTCTACGCCGTGCATGACTTGTGCCAGGGCTAGCATCGCTAATCATATCTTAACTTTTACTAGCAGTGATTTTAAATGGATTTTTTAGGGATGCTCCGATCGATCGGCCGGAGATCGGTATCGGGCGATCATCACATTTTATGACTCGATCGGTACTCACTCAACTTGGCCGATCTCACAAACCGATCACAATTTGATGACGTCAAAACGTGAGGAGGTAGCCTATATGATGCGTGGGGACTTAAATGTTTTGGCAGTCATGTCATCGCCGGTGTGGAATTAGGCTGCAATGATGTGTCGAGAAACAATGAAAAAAATTTGCTATTTGCCGTGTATGTTTCAAAGGAATCTCACATGGAGGATCATTGTCCTCCAGAGAGAGCGCCTTTTTGAAGAGTATGCTTCGCTCGCTCAGTCCACAGCGCCACTCGCTCAGAACGCCCGCAGTGACATGCTGGTTAGAAAATATGTTAAATAAGTTGGGCTGCCTGTGCACGACTAAAGTTTTTTTCTAGTCGACTAGTAGTAGTTCATTTAAGCCATTAGTCAAATCGCATATCTATATTAATTTAATTAAATATATATATGGGAGAAAATATTAAACCATAATGAGCGTCATCATAATAGGCTATATTGCCTATATTTCGCATATCAAGCGCATGCATAAAGCTTGCCACAAAGAACCGGCAAAAGTAATGTTTATGCAGCATGATACATTTTAATTGTTTATTAATAAACTGCAACGATACAGTTGGCGATGTTGACGCCATCTTCGCATAGTGAACGCGCTTATAGAGAGAAATGCACACTTCATACGGATTAGCCTAAGCAGAGAGTAGCCCATTTATTATCGATTTAAATAGTTGTTGTTTTTTTTAAGTAGACATTTCAAGCCTGAACTATACATTCTCAGGTATGTGAGGCAAGTTGAGGTTCGGTTCACTTATGAGACGCGCTCCAGTTCACGCGCCGGCGTGTCCGTGTCCTGATTATATTGTCTGCTATATTTCGCTTATTATTTATTAAATTCAGGCAAATGGATGATGAAACTAAAGTTTGAAATTAAGATACAATTTTTACAAAACGAAATTCAAACGAATTTTAAAGAATGGCTTTCTACAAAACAAAACTTAATTAAGTGGTCAAAATCATGCCTGACCCATTCCAAATGTTTTCCGATATATTGGGCATCTTATGATCCTATCTTACTCATCTCATGCGGTTCCCTTTTAATATAATCAACATATGACTTTTTTTTTTAAAAAAGAACACTATATTAGCCTACTATAAAACATAAATATGAAACGTATATTTATGTTTTTAAGTTATATTTAAACGTCACACCACTCCGCTTTTCTCATGTGTGTGGCCTATGCATGTGTGCGTGCATATGGGTGAGGGGTGCGATTTTCGAATAAGCGAATAATACCCAGATCTTCGAATATTATTTTTGCTTGAAATGCCCATCCCTTCTAATGAGTAGCATCAAACTACTCCAATTTGTTCTAATTAAATTAATAATTAATCTAATTAAATTAATTTTGTCCTGCTTAGACTTGTATTAGACCAGGTTAAAGTTACATCAGACTCTCTATTTTAGGTATTTAAATGTTTATTTTGTCCTCCAAAGTTTACTATTGGACAATGTTTAATTAAACCTTGTGGGCTGCATCAGAGTGCTCCATTTTGTTTGTATTTATCTTTGTCTTATATTAAGCATCGGTATCGGGAATCGGGATCGGTATCGGCCGATCACCATGACAAGAAATCGGCAATCGGTATCGGCTGCAAAAATCCTGATCGGAGCATCCCTACAAACTTTACCCGTCTAGTAGAATTTTCGCGACTACGGCATCAGTGGGAAGCCCAACCTGTGCTTTTAGCGCACGCCAGGGTGTGAAATATTCACCCAAAATCACTCTGGTCTTGTTTCTATATTCTGCGGCCTTTCTCTTCTTATCATACACTTCGTATACATTTTTTCTCTTTCGACCCTCAGCCATTTTCAAAGGAACGGCTGAAACCGTAACTCATCACATATAATACAACTGAAAGTGCTCATGCGCAGAAAGAAATTTATCCCCAAATTTAAATGTTTTAATTTAGGCTATTCTGCGCCAGTTTAGCGCAGCACGTAGAACACTCGGGAACCGCACCTGCGGCTGGCTGCACTGCTGCTTCGCGCTCAGTAAGGAATATAGGTAGTTTTGCTGTATTCGTTCAGTTAGAATGCTATTTGTTTTGGCTTTAGTCAACAAAATCTCCAAGAAATCTAAATCTTTTCTCTGGCTGCATTTTACAAAAAAAGACAAGACTGTGGAGTGCAAGCTATGCTGCTGCGCCATTCACATATAGGCGTAGAAAACGCTAGGCGCGCCGTGTTCTCCTTTTTCCAAAGCGCTAGGGCGGTTGCGCTCCGGAGGCGTCTGTTGTTTCTAAGCTTGTTGTTGTTGTTGTTAAGGTTCTTGTCACGTGACCTACGGTGCGCTTGCAGCATTCTGAAAAGTTAAGATGTTTTTATCTCGATGCGGCACGAACGCGCTTGGAAAAAATGAGCGTGTCGCACCGCGACTGCGTCGCTTCCATTATCAGCGCACATGCCGCGCGCCTACATTTGAAATAACGAACTTGAGCGCGCAAAAGACGCCTGCTCTGCATCCCTTCAACCTCCACTCCTCCAGAGCACATATTTTCCAAAGCAGGATTTATTGTTAAGTCGAGGAGCTGTCTTTTACCCAAGAATGTGGAAATGTTAGTGTTTTTGGTCCACAACATAAAAAAGGTGGACTAGGCCTGCAAATCTGTAAGTAGCTTTAACGGCTTTATTAGACTGACTCAATAGATTGTGTTTTATGTTTTTATTTGTACACTTGACGCGTTTGAAAATAGCCTAAATAATGTAACAAAATGAAAATAAACCTATATGCCTTCCTACTGTACAGCCTATAATTATTAGGATTGTTTTTTAGGCTATTTGGGTTTGTGTGTTTTAAAATGCCTAGATCGGCTAAACAAAAGTTAACCCAAAGCTTTTAAAGTAAAGAAGAATATACACCAGTATAAACTAGAGCTTTTGTTATGATGTTTCAGGTGCGCGATTGTGACGGTCACTATAGATCTAGGACAGAACTTCTCACTTTGCAGTTAAAAAAAATCACTACTAAATTCACTTTTCAACTAATTTTATTATTATAGTTTTATGTAGTATTGATTTTTTGTTGTTGTTTTATAAATGCTCTATGACAATTGTTTAATAAATGTTCAATAAAAATGCAAAACATCGCATCTTTTTTTATTTTTATTTTATTGACTGATCGTTGTGCAGGACAGGACTTTGGTTGACTAAGGATTTCTCTGGTTGACTAACATTACAGCCTTAACGACTAGTCATTTCTTTTGGGATGAATGAATGATGAAATGTAAAAAAAGAAATGTAATCAGATATTGGATTCGAGTCAAAACACAATGATTCAGAATTCCTTCCAATAAACACATTTACTGTCAATAGTAAACAGTATATTCCACAATATGAATTGGAAATGCTGGAAAGATGAAAAGATTCAGTTGAACAAAGTTCATGAATAAAACGACTCAGTTGAACAAATATCGTGAATCAAAGGATTCAGTTTAAAGAGTTGTTCAAATTTCTCCGATCAGTTCAAGTACAAAAAACAAAGTCTGTCCATTTCAGAAGAAAAAATAAATCAATTTTCTTTTGTTTTTCGGACTCAAAGGACTTTGATTCATGGGATTTAGTGATTGATTGAAGACATCTTACCAGTTGATAGTTTCAAAACAGGATACTTGCGGATCACGTTCACATAGGAATAAACTGAGAATAAGGAAACACAGCCTTGCAAAAGACAAGACAAACGTAAAATAATTAATGTTAAGTATGCGCATCTCAAATGACACATTAATCTAACTTATCGACATTTATAGAACAGATCAACACTCATAAAACACTCATTGTCTCAACTCATGATGATACAATAAGCATCGTTACATGTGGTAGCTTTAGCGTTAGCTAACTAGCTCAGCTCGTGCTGTGAGTGCGGCCTACTCATATCAAATCATTTCTGAAATTGACATACCTAGCTATATCTTTCATATGTCTTTTTATATTCAGATTTAATATTTTTAAAAATCACTCACCAAAACCAAATTCAATACAGATTTCGAACTGTGGGCGGGCCTAATGAACATGCCGCTACTGTTGGTTCTTAGGGCTGTCAGTCAATGCAGCACAATCAGTGATTGGATGAATCGCGTTTCTTTGTAGAACACTTTAATTCTTTATATTTCTTAACTTTTTCCAACTCTCAAGTCATTTACTGGTGGCCTGGGTTACCCGGGTTACAAATGTATTTCTAAAACAATGGTTCTAGCTTAGATTATGGCCCAGTTGTTTGGTCGAGTGCATATAGACAAAAAATGTACAGGTGAAAGATTGTCTCTGCTTTGTTTTATAATAAATATTTCTGTGTCTAGAATTCCTAATTTCCTTTACTCTCAATTTTTGTATAGTAGTGCTAGTCATGATTTTAACAGCAGGCATGCATAAAAGGGATTTTTATTTTATTTCGAAAACCACTGCAAAACATCGGACTGTAAAATGTAAAGAAGAATGAAACTATTGAAGGATTTACCATTGATATTACACATTTTGACAAGAGACACTCTACACAAGAAAAATGAGTTTTAAAAAATATTTTAAGGAACATTTAATAGCACTATATATAGTAAATTGTTGATTTTGATATTTGGAATGAATGTTAGGTTAATTGACTTAACTTTTTATTTTTTTGATTAAATGTAGTTTTATTACTAGTCCTAAAAGTGTGCCCATATACATGTCTCAAATTTGTTGTAAATATCTCATTTTGTTTTGAAGTTGAGACACTTATATTTATGAGAGCATAAAAATTATGCATCGATGATATTGATTGGATTTTTTTTTTTTCAGTTTCTATCATAATTTTGACATTTGGGCATTATTGTTTAGCTATTTACTTATGTTTTCAAATTGCCTGTGTTTTTTTTTTTTTTTTTTTTGTCTCGATCGGACTAATGGTCTTTGAAGATAACAGTAATTCTTTTTAAGCTCTAAATGACACGTTACAAAACCAAAAGGCAAAACCTGGCATGTTTGGTATTGTTGGACTCGGCAAGGATTCAGGAGTATAAGGAGGTCACTCCTGTGAAAAAACGCTGGCTTGAAAAGTCTCAGGCTCCTTCAGGGCATTTTGCTGATGACGTATACTGAGTTTTTTTAGCTACACCAATGTTCTCATAGACTATCAAGGTACCCTGGACAAAGACACTGCATGCCATCTTTCATTAGACTAACGTTTGGATGTGGTTATTACCATTGTCATGATTTTTTTCCATGTTATAGCGCCACCAAGTCGCCAATCGTCGCAATTTTTTTCATGCCACCTCAGATTGTGCTCATGAACATGTGTCCCAAATTTAGCGAAAATATCTCTTTCCGTTCACAAGTTATAACCATTTTAGTAAAAGTGGCTCTGGTGCCATCAAACGTTTTGGTTCCCCTTAGCAACCGACAATTGAAATTTAATTTTTTTTTTTATGATTATTGACAATCAGACTCCAGAGAATATTTCTGCAGTGGTTTGGTTCCAATCAGGCCAAAAACCTAGGAGTAGTTCGCAAAAGTAGGTTTTACGGAAAACCCAAAATACCCGAAAATGCACCCAGGGTGACGAGCCAATCCGAGGCATGCATCTTGTCCGGCTCGAGCCAAGGATTCCAACGATGTAAGACACTTGAGCCTACGCCCGACGGTTGAGGAGTTATGAGCCATTTCGTACTTTTGCCCGCTGTAGCGCCCCCTATGGGCCAATCGGGGCGTGCCTTGGTGAGGCTGTAGGCGGTGAGAGTACTACCAGCCCCCAAAGTTTCAAGTCTCTACGACTTACGGTTCGTCCTGATGATGGGAAAATTAACAATAACAATAGGGTTTCAGCACTGAAGTGCTTGAACCCCTAATAAAAAGGGACTAAAAAGGCCTATAAAAAAAAAACCTTAGGGTCCACGCACTTGACGCTTGTGCTGCTGCTTTCCAAAAACTTTATCAAGCCTTTTAACATGTGCCTCGGAGAGGAGAAAGTCGCTTTTTTGCCTTTTTGGCTCATTTTTCATGGAAATGTGGTGATTTTTGTTTTACCTTTTAAACTGCGACACCTCCACCGATGGCCCGATCTCCGTCAAACTTTGCACGCTTCCTCGGAATAATATGGCGCACATGCTCAGCTAATTTGGTGAAGTTTTGAGCAGAGCAGACCCTTTTTCAGTCATTTAAATGTCATTTTGCATAGGATATTATAGAGCATTTTACACCTTTATAACAGTTAAAGGGCCACCGGTGGCCCGACGTCCATAAAAGCTTCCAGGCCTCTTTAGGGCCAGGTGACGCATGCGCACGGCCGGTTTTGTGAGGTTGTATGCAAATCAGGCAGGAAAAGGGCCGCTTTCAGCCATTTCATGGGATTTGCCATATAGAAATACATCATTTTGGCACCTGTTTAACAGTTAGAGCGCCACCAAGTGGCCGGTCGCCCTGTCCTTTTTCACGCGACCACAGAATGAGCTCTCACACAGGCGCGTTGAGTTTGGTGCAAATATCTCGTTCCGTTGACGAGTTATAGGCAATTTAGTAAAAGGGGCCCCTCCCACTCGGAACGTTTCGGCGGCCCTTAGGGACCGTGAACCCAAATTTCCACTTTTTTTTGATAATTATTGACATTCGGACTCCATAGAATCTTGCCGCACTGGTTTGGTTCCGGCCGGCCCAAAAACCTAGGACTAGTTCGCAAAAGTAGGTTTTACGGAAAACCCAAAATACCCGAAAATGCACCCAGGGTGACGAGCCAATCCGAGGCATGCATCTTGTCCGGCTCGAGCCAAGGATTCCAATGATGTAAGACACTTGAGCCTACGCCCGACGGTTGAGGAGTTATGAGCCATTTCGTACTTTTGCCCGCTGTAGCGCCACCTATGGGCCAATCGGGGCGTGCCTTGGTGAGGCTGTAGGCGGTGAGAGTACTACCAGCCCCCAAAGTTTCAAGTCTCTACGACTTACGGTTCGTCCTGCCCGATCAGTTTTACGTGGAGAATGTTGCATGATGGGAAAATTAACAATAACAATAGGGTTTCAGCACTGAAGTGCTTGAACCCCTAATAAAGATGCAAACTATAGTTTTGGGTATAGGAACTATGCTACTTAATAAAGATGAGTTATAATTATTTAGAATGCTGGGAATTACAGCTTTAAAAAGCAATAACAAAATTTTGGAGAAAGCAAGAATTGCCAGTTTTAAATGATTGGTTAGATTTAGTTTCTAAAGTACACTATGGGGAGGATAACATGAAATAAGAGCAAAAGTATATATTTTGAAAAGATATGGGGAACTCTTAAATCAAATAAGAATCGAACATTCTATAAAATAAAGGAATATATATTACATTAATTACCTTTTTATATAACCCTTTCTTCCTTTTAACTATAGTTATTAGGTGTTCAAGCACGAAGTGCTGAAAACCTATTGTATTTGTACTGATTTTTATTATTAGGTGTTCAAGCACGAAGTGCTGAAAACCTATTGTATTTGTACTGATTTTTATTATTATTATTATTATTATTCTTCTGCCGTAAAACGCATCGTGCAGAACAAACCGTAAGGGCTGGAGCTCTGAAACTTTGTCAGATGGTAGTACAAAAATCGAGGAGAGCCTCAGAAAGTATGACCCCGATTGGCCTATAGGTGGCGCTACAGCAATCAATTGCGCGAAACTGCTCACAACTCCTAAACCGTATGTCGTAGACTCAAGTGTCTTATATCATTGGAAAGCTGGAGGCCTGACGTAAAAAACGTATATCTCCGATTTCATTTCCGGTATGCAAATTTTTCCGCCATTTTGAATTTTGTCAAAAACCTACTTTTGCGAACTAGTCCCTGGTTTTTCGCCCGATCAAAACCAAACAAATGCATACATGTTGTCTGAAGTCTGAATATCAATAATCATTGAAAAAAAGTTGAATTTTCGATTCACGGTCGCTAGGGGGAGTAAAATGATCGTTGTGGGAGGAGCCTATTTTACTAAAATGGCTATAACTCGAGAAGTAAATGAGATATCTTCACCAATCTCAAGAGACATGTGTATGAGGACAGTCTGAGGTCACAGTAAAAAAACCGCGTCGATCTAACACTAGGTGGCGCTATAACATTAAATAAACATAAAAAGGGGTATGACCACCTGACCGTTAGTCCGATTGACTTGAAAATTGGTATGCAGTGTCTTGGTCCAAGGTGACATGAATGTGTATGAGGAAATTGGCATAACTCAAAAAACATGGCCGCCATCGGCCAATGAATTTGAGCACCTATTAGACAAGGTTAACGGAGGCCAATCGGAACGAAACTCGATGGGCATGTTTGACTCATGGCCCAAGAGGTCTGTAAGAGTTTTGAAAGAAATCGGCCACTAGTTGGCGCTAACAAGTTTTATGGCTCTGTAATCACGTGGTGTTGCACACATCCCCAAAATATGCATATCATTTGATAGATCTCCTCAGGCTGAACAACTTTGCCTCTAGAACCATTGCTGTCAATCAAATCGTTCATTAAATATTCACGAATATGTTAAAAACCTACTTTTGCGAACTAGTCCCTGGATTTTCGCCCGATCAGAACCAGACCAGTCTAGGGCAATTCTCTGGACTCTCTAGACCAATAATCATTGAAAAAAAGTTGAACTTTTGCATTTTTCGTATGGCTATAACAGGGTCATTTAGAAAAGGGGCGTGTCAAATACACACAAAAGCCTATAAATCATAAATAAAAACTCAGAACTTGACAAAAAATGATGAGCATATGTGTCATACCATGGTGAAGAAGCATGCAAAGTTTCATGGAGATCGGACAATAGGTGGTGCTATAACTGTTGAAAAGCTTTAAAACCATGCATTTCCTATGGTAAATTGCCTGTATTGGCTGTAAATGGCCTTTTCCATCTATGATAATAAAATCTTAATGTTTAAAACCGGTGCAGTACAATTCTCTGGACTCTCTACATCAATAATTATCAGAAAAGGTTGAACTTCTTCATTTGAATGGCTATAATAGTGTAAATTGGATGGCTGTAACATTTTGGATGGCTATAACAGCCAATAAGTGGTATTTTACTGCCCCCTGCTGTCATTTCATCATACTACTCCCTAATATTGTTATATATAATTGAAATGTAGACTTTATTAAATCATTATTTTAACATTTACAATCACATTTTGTCCAAATTCATCTATTGGAGTATTATGGACTGCATTTATTTATTTTATTTATTACTATTTACAATTGTGTCACAGGAAGGCTAAAATACGAAAGTATAACGTTGGGCCACGCCCCCCAAGTACAAATTCACTCATAACTCGAAAACAGAAAGTCTCTGCACGCTAGGTAAGGTTCTCTCGGGGTTCTTGATCCAAATCTATCGTCGCGGGGCTCGGGAACGCCCCCCGCGACGAATTCTTAGTTAATGTTAACTAATGTAGTTAACATTAACTAAGAATGAACAATACTCCTTCAGCATTTGTTAATCTTTGTTAATGTTAATTTCAACATTTACAAATACTTTATTAAAATCTTGTTAACATTAGTTAATGCACTGTGAACTAACATGAACTAACAATGAACAGCTGGATTTGTATTAACTAATGTTAACAAAGATGAACAAAAACAGTAACAAATGTATTGCTCATGGTTCATGTTAATTAATACATTAACTACTGTTTAATAAATGAACCTTATTGTAAAGTGTTACCGACATTTTTAATCTTTTTTATCAGCTTTCAGCATTGGCTAACAAACAAACGCTTAAAGCTATTTTTTTTATTAGTTTTAATATAGTTTTATATTATTACATCACAAAGAAATTTGTTAAATGCATGCTTATACACCATTAAAAGAGATTTTCACAATAACATATCCCGTGTGTGTGTGTGTAAGCATATGTCTACATATGATTGCAAAAGCACTTGTGTGACCAGCAGAGGGCAGTAGAAGACCACTTATTGGCTCACTTTCATTTTGACACACTTGATTAGGGATGGGAATTGATAAGAATTTAACAATTCCGATTCCATTATCGATATTGCTTATCGATTCGATTCCTTATCGATTCTCTTATCGATTCTTATTGGGTGAGGGAATAAGTACAAATTTGTTTGTTTGTATTAACTTATTGAACTTATAACTTATTTTGTTTGTTAATTATTATTAACTCGCTGACACAGCACAGATATTAGGGGTGTGAACCTACAATGGTCTCACGGTTCGGTTCGATTACGATTATCATGTTATCGATTCAGTTCAATCTCGATGCATCTACATGCACTGCATCCTCAATTTTACTTCAAAAGTGATGTGTGTGTGTGTGCGCGTGTTCACCCGTTCGTGAAGTCGCAGTGACAGAAACAGTGACATTCCAGTTTAAGTTGTGTGTGCGCGCGCGCGTCTCAGATGAGTATGTGCCTGGAGAGTTTTGCGCATCTCGTGTGTGTAGAGTTTACATGTATGCGTGAGCGACTTTAGGTGTGTCGTTGTGCATTTCATATGTATTTGTTTGAGCATTCAGCAGTATACATGTATGTTTGACTACTTAGTATACGTGTATATGCAAGTGTTTCATATTTGTGTGCGTGAATGAAGTTTGATTTAAGCCCTAGACGGCACCTCATATATTGTCGTCTTTTCGCGTGAAATATAACCAAACGAGCGCTTCTGCCTCGATGTTATGTTTGATGCGTTCTGAATCAAAATAACGCAGCTCGTGTGTGACGTCATGACACATTTGCAACGAGCGGAACCGATAAGCGGAATCGTTAAGCAGGCATACTAACGGTTCCAGGGAATTGGTTAACTGGGCACCGGTTCTGAAGAAGAAACATGGTAAATCATTGTAAACAATACTATTACATGGTGTATCATGGCAAATCATGCTATAATCCTGCGGTAAATCATTCTTCAGGGTATCCGCGGGTCCTTAAAAAGTCTTAAATTAGATTTTAAAAATGTATGGCCTTAAAAAGTCTTATTTTGACTTATGAAAGGTCTTAAATTTTCAATGGCAATTTGAGTTAGACATATCTAAATGTTTTCCAAATTAAAACTATCTAATTAGCGTACTTTTTTATTTACTATTCGTTCTTTGTGGATTTGCTCGTTCACGTGACATTTCGCGTCACATTCGCGCCAGCATTACGTCTGTCTCCTGCACACGAAACAGCAGGAGAGGAGAAGAAAGCTGGTTAATTTCAGTTCAATTGTAAGTTCATTCTTTATGTGCGTAGTGGTGTGCGATGTGTATTGTCTATTATGATATTGTAATCATTGTTTTACTTTAACGTTAACTATGTACGAGGGCGCACTGCGAGCTGACATCGCATTTGTCTCTCATGCTTGCTTTCACTGCGTGATGTGTCAGTGCAGTTATAGGTATGTTCCCTAATAGACGTATAAAGTTTTTATATTTTATATATCATATGTTGTTATCATACAATATTACATCAGCAAGAGGGCTGTTTTCCCGTGCACAATAGCAAATATGATATTTATTTTATAACAGTTAAATTAACATTGTTACATTTTATAAACAATATTGTCAATATTGTTTGTTTTCCCTTTATTTCGCTGACGAGAATTTCAAAATGAAACCGTAGCAGAGACTCAATGCAAAAGACAGCGATGATTTCTTGACTGAAATCCGCGTTTTGAACGAATCATTTTAACGATTCAATGAACAATCACTTGCAGTTCCTGAATGAATCAGCCGTTTGAACAAATCGTTTGTATGAATGACTCCCTGAGACAGTGACTTGCCGCCACCTACTGGCGGGTTTAGTTTCACATTTAAAGTACCCTGTAATTAAAATGTTACAATTTAGAAATCAGTTCATATTTAAATATTGAATTAATAATTGAAAGAATTGAATATATCATAGCTTTATTTATGCAATTGTAAATGGAGTATAAATATATTAATGCCAGTTCTGATGCTGCTTCTGTGTCTCCTCTGCACTGCAAAGATGGATTTTGATTTAATGATTTAATATAACTGGTAACAGTGGTATTGTGTTATTATTCTAATATAATTTAATTTGAATGTTAGAATTTGACATAAAAGGTGATGCATACCTCTAAGTAAAAAAAAAAAAAAAAAAGTCCATATATGGGTGAAAATGCCCCTGGAACTCAATTTAAGGTTGCAAATATTGCCCTTTAATAAAAAAATGTTAATTCCTTTCACTGCTGTGAACTGACCACTGCATAGAATATGAAAAATATGAATATCTTCGTGAGTCAGCTGTCAACAACAGGCCTAAACCAGCCATGGTACCAGTACACAAACACAATCAGTAAAATATCATCTAATTATCATCAACAAAACTTTGAAAATATTGAGACATTTGTTTTAAAATATTGCGCACCCCTAATGTAAGGTATTAATTTTGATTTCTTCAGGTCTTAAAAAGGTCTTAAAAAGCCTTAAATTTGACTTTAAAGGTGAACTAAGTAACTTTTTTACCTTAACCGAACAGCTTTGGAGTCATTGTAATGTTTATATTACTGATTTCGTGTTGAATGGTGGTCGTCTCGCACCCCCCTGGTGCCTGTGAGCCGCAAAACCACCCTTGCAACTTTGGGCCGGCGAGCCGCCGGCCTGAGTGTTAGGAAGTATCGTGTGATATCAGGTCTCGCGAGGTAACAAATTGCTTTACGGCAAAAAAACAGATCTGATAAAATTCTGATAAAATGAGCATCAAACAGAAATAACCCGGCGCCGTATACATGTGGTGTTGGGCGCGCGCAGCTCTTAAAGGGGCCATACCTTATTTCCACTCGTTACAGCGTCCATCCCACTGAACAGGTACCGGTGTACAGGGGGAGGGGATCCGGCCGTGAGTGCGAGCCATCTCTGCGTGAGTGCTATTCACGACAGTACAAGTGCTCCACAGCGACTCTAGGGGTCGCTGTTTGACAAAAACGGAATTCTTACTGAGCGCTGCTTTAAGAAGTGTGCAGATACCCTGTTCTAGAATGTGGTATATCATGGTAAATCATCCTATAACATGGTAAATCATGCTAGAATCATATTAAATCATACTAGAATATGTTCAATTGTGGTAAATCATGAACCTTTGCATTTTTCGTATGGCTATAACAGAGTCATTTAGAAAAGGGGTGTGTCAAATACACACAAAAGCCTATAAATCATAAATAAAAACTCAGAACTTCACAAAAATTGGTGAGCATATGTGTCATAACATGGTGAAGAAGCATGCAAAGTTTCATGGAGATCGGACCATAGCTGGCGCTATAACTATCAAAAAGCTTTAAAACCATACATTTCCTATGGTAAATTGCCTGTATTGGCTGTAAATGCTGATCTCTTAAATGAATGCTCAGATCTTCTTTTAAAAAGGTCAAGAACATGTGTAATATCACTCTGAACGGCATTGAAAAATTTCAGACAAATCAGACAAAATTTGCCTCTATAATTAATTGTCACAGGAAGCCTCAAAACGAAAGTAAAACATTGGGCCACGCCCTCCAAGTACAAATACACTCATAACTCGAAAACGGAAAGTCTCTGCGCGCTCAAATTTTGATGGTAAGGTCCTCTCGGGGATCTTGATCCAAATCTATCGTCGCGGGGCTTGGGAGCGCCCCCCCCCCCCCCCCCCCCCGCGGATCGCTAATCTGTGAGAACCCCAACTTGAAACGGCTGTAACTCTTGATCCAGACCATCTAGATCCTTGTTGGAAAGGGCCCGTCCTCATCTAGCTTCGATTCGAGTTTGGTGCGATTTGGCCTGGGCATTCCCGAGATATAAGCCCACAAAGATATGCATTTAAACGGACATTACTCCCGCCCCCAATCACCCAGCAACACCGGGATGGTCTTGATCAACAGAGCTCCTCTAACACTATCTAAGTTCTGAGTTTCAGATTTTTTCACTTTCTCCTTCCCGAGATATAAGTAAAAAAAAAAAAACGAATTTCCCGTCATTCATTTCAACCGTTTATGTAGTCTGTAAAACCGCTGTTGTCCACTAGAGGGAGCAACAGCATTAGATATTTTTAATCTTTTTAACCAGTTTTCAGCAATGGCTAACAAACAAATGCTTAAAGATATTTATTATGTTGGAAATAATATTTATAATAAATAATATAATATTAAATAATGATTTATTAGAAAGTTTAATATTTTTACATCACAAATAAATATCTGAAATGCTTAAGGACCACAAAAAGAGATTTTCACAATATCATAACCCAAAATTGTGTGTGTGTGTGTGTGTGTGTGTGTGTGTGTGTGTGTAAGCATGCACAATGGAATTCACATTGAAAGACTGGTTTGCTTTAGTGCACAATACTGATTAAACCAAGTTGTTCAAAATAAAAGTGGTACTATAGCAATAAGTGGTCTTCTACTACCCTCTGCTGGACATTATACTTATTAATAGTCTTTTCACATGTGCTTTTGCATTCATATATTTAGACACTAAAAAATAACCTTATGTGACAATTACTATAATAACAATCATATTTTGTCTTTCAATTCACTTTACTGTTCTGAAGCTTCACATAATTGCTAGCAACGTGGTAAATCATGGTAAATCACGATAGAAACATGGTAAATCACAGTAAATAATATTATTACATGGTGTATCATGGTAAATCATGCTAGCAATGTGATTAATCATGGTAAAGCATGTTACAATCCTGGTAAATCATCCTATAACATGGTAAATCAAGGTAAACTAAGACAAATCAAGGTAAACTATGATAAAGCATGCTAGAATCATTTTACATCATAGGCTACTAGAATGTGTTCAATTGTGGTAAATCATGCAAGAACAGGGTAAACCATGGTGAATCATACTAGAACTCGGTATATCATAGTAAACTATGGTAAATCATACTGTAACATAGTAAATCATTAACAATCACACTGAAATGTTGTATATCATGGTAAATCATGCTAAAACATGGTCTATTCCATCTATGATGTCAGTGGTTAAATGCTTGCTACATAAACCTTAATGTCTTTTGATGCTTTTGAGCTTAACTGTCTTAACTGTCTTAACTGTCTTAAATGCTTGAACACCGCTAAATGCTGCTAGCAGCTTTAATTATTATTATTATTATTATTATTATTATTATTCTGCCGTAAAACGCGTCGTGCAGACCAAACCGTAAGGGCTGGAGCTCTGAAACTTTGTCAGATGGTAGTACAAAAATCGAGGAGAGGTTATCAAAGTATGAGCCCGATTGGCCCATAGGGGGCGCTATAGCAACCAAAAGCGCAAAACTGGTCATAACTCCTAGACCGTAAGTCGTAGAGTCAAGTGTCTTATATCATTGGAAAGCTGGTCACCTGACGAAAAAAAGGTATATCTCCGATTTCATTTCCGGTATGCAAATTTTCCCGCCATTTTGAATTTCGTCAAAAAACAACTTTTGCGAACTAGTCCCTGGTTTTTCGCCCGATCAAAACCAAACAAATGCATACATGTTCTCTGGAGTCTGAATATCAATAATTATCGAAAAAAAGTTTACATTTCGATTTACGGTCAATAGGGGGAGTAAAATGATCGTTGTGGGAGGAGCCTATTTTACTAAAATGGCTATAACTCGAGAAGTAAATGAGATATCTTCACCAAAATCGACACACATGTGTATGAGGACAGTCTGGGGTCACAGTAAAAAAAACCGCGTCGATCTAACACTAGATGGCGCTATAACATAAAGAAAAACATAAATAGGGCTATGACCACCTGACCGTTAGTCCGATTGACTTGAAAATTGGTATGCAGTGTCTTGGTCCAAGGCCCCATGTGTGTGTATGAGGACATTGGCGTATCTCAAAAAACATGGCCGCCATCACCAATGAAGTTTGAGCACCTGTGAGACGAGGTTAACGGAGGCCAATCGGAACGAAACTCAATGGGCATGTTCGACTCATGGCCCAAGAGGTCTGTAAGAGTTTTGAAAGAAATCGGCCACTAGTTGGCGCTAACGAGTTTGACAGCTCTGTAATCACGTGGTGTTGCACACATCTCCAAAATATGCATATCAATTGATAGATCTCCTCATGCTGAACAACTTTGCCTCTAGAACCATTGCTGTCAATCAAATCGTTCATTAAATATTCACGAATATATTAAAAACCTACTTTTGCGAACTAGTCCCTGGTTTTTCGCCCGATTGGAACCAGACCAGTCTAGGACAATTCTCTGGACTCTCTAGATCAATAATTATCGAAAAAAAGTTGAACTTTGCCCTTTGGTTCACTGTAACAGGGTCATTTAGAAAATGGGCGTGTCAAAATACACCCAAAAGCCTATAAATCATAAATGAAAACTCAAAACTTGACAAAAATTGATGAGCATATGTGTCATACCATGGTAAAGAAGCATGCAAAGTTTCATGGAGATCGGACCATATGTGGCGCTATAACTGTTAAAAAGCTTTAAAACCATACATTTCCTATGGTAAATTGCCTGTATTGGCTGTAAATGGTCTTTTCCATCTATGATCGTATAATTTTATATAAAACCAGTGCAGTACAATTATCTGGACTCTCTAGATCAATAATTATCAGAAAAGGTATAATTTTTTTATTTGGATGGCTATAACAGCCAATAAGTGGTATTTTACTGCCCCCTGCTGTCATTTCATCATACTACTCCCTAATATTGTTATAGTTCATATTTAGACTTAAAATAAAATCATTATTTCAACATTTACAATCACATTTTGTAAAAAATGCATCTATTGGAGTATTATGGCCTGCATTTATTTATTTTATTTATTACTCTTTACAATTGTGTCACAGGAAGGCTGAAAACGAAAGTAAAACATTAGGCCACGCCCCCCAAGTACAAATTCACTCATAACTCGAAAACAGAAAGTCGCTGCACGCTCAAATTTTGATGGTAAGGTCCTCTCGGTGCTCTTGATCGAAATCTATCGTCTCGGGGCACGGGAACGCCCCCCGCCCCCCTCCCCCCCGCGGATAGCTAATCCGTGAGACTCCCGAATTGAAACGGCTGTAACTCCCGAACTAGACCACCTATATCCTTGTGGGTGAGCTTGTTGGAAAGGGCCCGTCCTCATCTAGCTTCGATCTGAGTATGGTGCGATTTGACCCAGGCATTCCCGAGATATAAGCCCACAAAGATATGCATTTCAACAGACATTACTCCCGACAGCAATCACTCAGCAACACGGGGATGGTCTTGTTCAAGAGGGCTCCTCTAACCCTATCTAAGTTCTGAGTTTCAGATTTTTTCACTTTCTCGTTCCCGAGATATAAGTAAAAAAAAAAAAACGAATTTCCTGTCATTCATTTCAACCGTTTATGTAGGCTGTAAAACCGCTGTTGTCCACTAGAGGGAGCAACAGCATTAGATATTTTTAATCTTTTTTAACCAGTTTTCAGCAATGGCTAACAAACACATGCTTATAATATAATATTAAATAATGATTTATTAGAAAGTTTAATATTTTTACATCACAAATAAATATCTGAAATGCTTAAGGACCACAAAAAGAGATTTTCACAATATCATCACCCACAATTGTGTGTGTGTGTGTGTGTGTTTGTGTGTGTGTGTAAGCATGCATAATGGTATTCACATTGAAAGAATGGTTTGCTTTAGCGCACAATACTCAGGGTTTTTGCAGGGTTTAGTCAGTCAAATTTAAGACCTTTTAAGACCTTTTTATGACCAATATGATTTAAATTTATGACCTACTCGAATTACGAAAAATAACTTCCTTTCAAAAGTCTTTTTTTATTGACTTTCATTAAAAGTAATAAGTTTAATAATTATTTAAAGGTTCCATTTTCTTAAGAGTAACAAACTGAAGGCTCCCTTTTCCTAAGTATCAATAACACAGGAACAACACAACACTTATCACGATAATATATCAGTCAATATCGATAATTATGACGATAAATGTCAAATTCTTTATTTCTTTGAACTTTGAAGGCTTTCTTAGTTTTAACTTTTAGTTTTACGGCTCTGTTATCACGTGGTGTTGCACACAACCCCACAAAATGCATATCATTTGATAGAAACCAGAGCGTTAATTGTGGTTTTAAACTACTCTTTATTGTCAAAACATATCATGACAAACACTTGCCAAACAGGTGAACATTTCACAAATCTGAGGTAGAACATTCAAACATTTGTATTTTTTCCTTAACAAAAATAATATCTTTATTTCAAAATTAATTTCTTAGTTTCTGCATGTGCTAATGGGGGATATTGTTTCAAGTCTTGAAACAGGTTTGTGTTGCCTGACTTTGATGGCACGTATCTTTATGAAATGTATGAAAAACAGTAGGCTATAGCCTAAATACATAAATACTGTAATTATATTCCATTAGTCCTTTAATACATTGTCTACATTAATAATATAATACAATTCAATATGTATCCCACATTTCATGGTGCAGTTAATATTACTAGGCTAACGTTACAGTAAAACCATGGTAAAGGATGTAAATGTGTAGATGGAAAAGCTTTCTGACTGTATAGTTGCGCACAGTGTTTCTCCTGTTCGTCAGCGCTGTTTCATCTGCCTTTAAACTGGTTTAAATCACTGAGACATTTGTGTTCTTCGCTGAATTCAAGTGCTTCTCACTGGATCTCGTGATCGAGACTGATCAAAGTTAACCATAGACAGTAAAAGAACGCGTCTGCTCTAGTGAGCTTGATCGCGCTACGCTGCCGTTTGGACTTTGAGCCGAGCGGATAAACGCTCCGTGAGGCGTGCGCGGTTCAAATGAGTTTCGTTCCGCTTTTGGCGCATAAACATGATCTAACATTTATCGAACTCTTGATATCGTTTTATAGAGAAAACATTATATCGCGATAATGAATGAATGAGCATATCAATTTAAGACGTGGCTAAATGTAATTTATGACCTTGTATGGGAAAACCGGACGTTTTTATGGCCTAAAATTCTTATTATTAAATTTAAGACGTTTTATGACTTTTTATGACCCCGCGGAAACCCTGATACTGATTAAACCAAGTAGTTCAAAATAAAAGTGGTACTATAGCAATAAGTGGTCTTCTACTACCCTCTGCTGGACATTATACTTATTAATAGTCTTTTCACATGTGCTTTTGCATTCATATATTCAGACACTAAAAAATAACCTTATGTGACAATTACTATAATAACACAATCATATTTTGTCTTTCAATTCACTTTACTGTTCTGAAACTTCACATAATTGCTAACAACGTGGTTAATCATAGTAAATCAAGCTACAATCCTGCTGAATCATTCTAGAATGTGGTATATCATGATAAATTATTGTGTAGTATTCGGTCACAACAAGGTAACATCAAGGTAAACTAAGACAATCCATGGTAAACTGACTATTGTAGTACATTGAGAAATATGAATCCTGAAGGACAATTGCAGTAAACATTTCTTTTTTCCATCACATAGTTCAAATATCTGTATCTACAACAGAATGTGTGTGTGTAGTCCTAGGTTTCTGAATAAATGCTGAATAATCTGATTAATAGCTTGCAAAGACATTAAATGCTTATAGACCATTAAAATATATTTATATAATGACTTTGTGTGTGTGTGTGTGTGTGTGTGTGTGTGTGTGTGTGTGTGTGTGATCAAATGTCTACATATGAGTGCAAAAGCACCTGTGAAAACACTTTATTAATAAGTAGAATGGCCAGCAGAGGGCAGTAGAAGACCACTTATTGGCTCACTCTCATTTTGACACACTTGATTTTCAACAGTAAATCAAAGCACTAAAGCAAACCAGTTTTTCCATGTTAACTATTATAACACAATCATTTTTTGTCAGAGTTTATCACTTCATTTTTATTGGCCCTTCACATCAATGCAGCAATGTGGTAAATCATGGTAAATCACGATAGAAACATGGTAAATCATAGTAAAAAATACTATTACATGGTGGATCATGGCAAATCATGCTAGCAATGTGATGAATCATGGTAAATCATGCTACAATCCTGGTAAATCATTCTAGAATGTTGTATATCATGGTAAATCATCCTATAACATGGGAAATCGTGGTAAACTGTGGTAAATCATGCTAGATTCATGGTAAATCATACTGGAACATTGTAGATCATGAAAAATCACACTAAATTTGGTATATCATGGTAAATCATGCTAAAACATGGTCTATTCCATCTATGATGTCAATGGTTAAATGCTTGCTACATAAAACTTAATGTCTTTTGATGTTTTTGTGCTTAACGGCCTTAAAGGCCTTAACTGCTTGAACACCGCTAAATGCTGCTAGCAGCTTTAATTTTTATTATTAGGTGTTCAAGCACGAAGTGCTGAAAACCTATTGTATTTGTACTGATTTTTATTATTATTATTATTCTCCTGTAAAACGCATCGTGCAGCCCAAACCGTAAGTGCTGGAGAGTTGAAACTTTGTCAGATGGTAGTACAAAAATCGAGGAGAGGTTATCAAATTATGAGCCCGATTGGCCCATAGGTGGCGCTATAGCGATCAATTGCGCAAAACTGCTCATAACTCCTAAACCGTAAGTCGTAGACTCAAGTGTCTTATATCATTGGAAAGCTGGAGGCCTGAAGTAAAAAACGTATATCTCCGATTTCATTTCCGGTATGCAAATTTTTCCGCCATTTTGAATTTTGTCAAAAACCTAATTTTGCGAACTAGTCCCTGGTTTTTCGCCCGATCAAAACCAAACAAATGCATACATGTTCTCTGGAGTCTGATTATCAATCGTTATCGAAAAAAAGTTGAATTTTCGATTTCCGGTCGCTAGGGGGAGTAAAATGATCGTTGTGGGAGGAGCCTATTTTACTAAAATGGCTATAACTCGAAAAGTAAATGAGATATCTTCACCAAACTCAAGAGACATGTGTATGAGGACAGTTTGAGGTCACAGTAAAAAGATCGCGACGATCGAACACTAGGTGGCGCTATAACATTAAAAAAAACATAAAAAGGGCTATGACCACCTGACCGTTAGTCCGATTGACTTGAAAATTGGTATGCAGTGTCTTGCTCCAAGGCCCCATGTATGTGTATGAGGAAATTGGCGTAACTCAAAAAACATGGCCGCCATTGGCCAATGAATTTGAGCACCTATTAGACGAGGTTAACGAAGGCCGATCGGAACGAAACTCGATGGGCATGTTCAACTCATGGCCCAAGAGGTCTGTAAGAGTTTTGAAAGAAATCGGCCACTAGTTGGCGCTAACGAGTTTTACGGCTCTGTAATCACGTGGTGTTGCACACATCCCCACAATATGCATATCATTTGATAGATCTCCTCATGCTAAACAACTTTGCCTCTAGAACCATTGCTGTCAATTAAATCGTTCATTAAATATTCACGAATATGTTAAAAACCTACTTTTGCGAACTAGTCCCTGGTTTTTCGCCCGATCGGAACCAGACCAATCTAGGTCAATTCTCTGGTCTCTCTAGATCAATAATTATCGAAAAAAAGTTGAACTTTTGCATTTTTCGTATGGCTATAATAGGGTCATTTAGAAAAGGGGCGTGTCCAAATACACTCAAAAGCCTATAAATCATAAATAAAAACTCAGAACTTGACAAAAATTGATGAGCATATGTGTCATACCATGGTGAAGAAGCATGCAAAGTTTCATGGAGATCGGACAATAGGTGGCGCTATAACTGTTGAAAAGCTTTAAAACCATGCATTTCCTATGGTAAATTGCCTGTATTGGCTGTAAATGGCCTTTTCCATCTATGATTGTAAAATTTTCACATCTTAATGTTTAAAAGCAGTGCAGTACAATTATCTGGACTCTCTAGATCAATAATTATCAGAAAAGGTATAATTTTTTCATTTGAATGGCTATAATAGTGTAAATTGGATGGCTATAAGATTTTGTATGGCTATAACAGCCAATAAGTGGTATTTTACTGCCCCCTGCTGTCATTTCATCATACTACTCCCTAATATTGTTATATATAATTGAAATGTAGACTTTATTAAATCATTATTTTCACATTTTCAATCACATTTTGTCCAAATTCATCTATTGGAGTATTATGGACTGCATTTATTTATTTTATTTATTACTATTTACAATTGTGTCACAGGAAGGCTGAAAACGAAAGTATAACGTTGGGCCACGCCCCCCAAGTACAAATTCACTCATAACTCGAAAACAGAAAGTCTCTGCACGCTAGGTAAGGTTCTCTCGGGGTTCTTGATCCAAATCTATCGTCGCGGGGCTCGGGAACGCCCCCCGCGACGAATTCTTAGTTAATGTTAACTAATGTAGTTAACATTAACTAAGAATGAACAATACTCCTTCAGCATTTGTTAATCTTTGTTAATGTTAATTTCAACATTTACAAATACTTTATTAAAATCTTGTTAACATTAGTTAATGCACTGTAAACTAACATGAACTAACAATGAACAGCTGGATTTGTATTAACTAATGTTAACAAAGATGAACAAAAACAGTAACAAATGTATTGCTCATGGTTCATGTTAATTAATACATTAACTACTGTTTAATAAATGAACCTTATTGTAAAGTGTTACCGACATTTTTAATCTTTTTTATCTGCTTTCAGCATTGGCTAACAAACAAACGCTTAAAGCTATTTTTTTATTAGTTTTAATATAGTTTTATATTATTACATCACAAAGAAATATGTTAAATGCATGCTTATACACCATTAAAAGAGATTTTCACAATAACATATCCCGTGTGTGTGTGTGTAAGCATATGTCTACATATGAATGCAAAATCTCTTGTGTGACCAGCAGAGGGCAGTAGAAGACCACTTATTGGCTCACTTTCATTTTGACACACTTGATTAGGGATGGGAATTGATAAGAATTTAACGATTCCGATTCCATTATCGATATTGCTTATCGATTCGATTCCTTATCGATTCTCTTATCGATTCTCATTGGGTGAGGGAATAAGTACAAATTTGTTTTTTAGTATTAACTTATTGAACTTATAACTTATTTTGTTTGTTAATTATTATTAACTCGCTGACACAGCACAGAGTATTAGGGGTGTGAACCTACAATGGTCTCACGGTTCGGTTCGATTCCGATTATCATGTCATCGATTCAGTTCAATTTGATATCTCGATGCATTACATGCACTGCATCCTCAATTTTACTTCAAAAGTGATGTGTGTGTGTGTGTGTGCGTGCGCGTGTTCACCCGTTCGTGAAGTCGCGGTGACAGAAACAGTGAGATTCCAGTTTAAGTTTCATGGGACTAAAGTCTGTTCATGATGTGTGGCCAAATGTTTCTGCATATTGGAGGTCCCCCCCCCACCCCCTTTGACGAAATGGAAATTTTACAGGTGTTGCAGCAAGTGACCATATTGTTATGAGGCGCCGTCATACTCTCATTGAGCATGTGCGCGAGTTTGAGTGTGTGTGTGCTCGCGTCTCATATGAGTATGTGCGTGGAGAGTTTGTGTGTGCGCGCGCGTCTCATATGAGTTTGTGTGTGCGCGCGCGCGTCTCATATGAGTGTGTGCGTGCGCGTCTCATATGAGTATGTGCCTATCTCGTGTGTAGAGTTTGCATGTATGCGTGAGCGACTTTAGGTGTGTCGTTGTGCATTTCATATGTATTTGTTTGAGCATTCAGCAGTATACATGTATGTTTGACTACTTAGTATACGTGTATATGCAAGTGTTTCATATTTGTGTGCGTGAATGAAGTTTGATTTAAGCCCTAGACGGCACCTCATATATTGTCGTCTTTTCGCGTGAAATATAACCAAACGAGCGCTTCTGCCTCGATGTTATGTTTGATGCGTTCTGAATCAAAATAACGCAGCTCGTGTGTGACGTCATGACACATTTGCAACGAGCGGAACCGATAAGCGGAATCGTTAAGCAGGCATACTAACGGTTCCAGGGAATTGGTTAACTGGGCACCGGTTCTGAAGAAGAAAATTAATATAAAATAGTACTGCAAAAAAACAGTTTATAGTGTAAAGCTATTCTATTGCTGTTATATATTTATTGTCCAACATTTACATTTTAGTACAATTACATTTATTTGCTGAATTCGTTTATTTCATTGAACTTATTTTTGTATGTAAGGTTATGTGTACCTCCTGGGAAACGGTCTAACGTTATAACTTTATGAACTTACATCACTTTATTCTTCTTACCTGTCACACTTAATGTAGAGATTAATATAATTAATTAAATCCTTGAACTTCCCTGTCTCAAGTTATGTGGGGGAAAAGCCTAGTAGCAACTTCTTTTTAACGGATATAACGTTAACTGTTGTGAATTAAAATAATCACCTAATTATTTCAACCTAAAAATGACCTCTGCACTGGACTAAATATATGTACAATATATGACTGCCGAGTCGCTTTCACCCCAAAATGGCGGACGCGTAGGGCTGCTGCTGGGCGCTGGTGTTCCAATGGAACGTTCTATTGGCTTTCACTTCTTGTCAATATACGTTCTTTGCCTGAACTAACAATGAACAGCTGGATTTGTATTAACTAACGTTAACACTAGAAGTGCCAGAATTCCATAACTACTAGAACTGCCACAAGCGGTCATTTTGACCGTTAGATTGCAAACTCTATATCTTTAATGATAAATACCCAATTGAGAGATTAATGCATTTGTTGTATTAGGAAATCTTTTTTTAAAAACAAAACAACACCAAACTGTACATTTTAAAAAGTTTAATTATACATTTATAAATAATAATATCAGTAGCCCGTAATTATCGCATAGGGCCTATTCACAACAGAGCTATATTTCCATATCCCTTCAACATAACTCAGAACAAGATAATAATAACTAAAAGTATCTTATTTAGATATTCTTTTGACAGTGAGAGAGTCAATGTCACGGTTTATGAATTCGCTGTCTCCTTTCTCGTCTTGTTGTGTATGTGTGTGCGTGCGTGGTCGCTGATCAATGCAGCTGATCAGCACGTGCGCTCTGATCAATGCGCCAGCTGCAACTGATCAGCGATTCGACCCTTTTCAGTGTTACTGTTCTCGCCTAGTCTTTGGGTGTTTCTCAAAACCAAGAATGCAAAGAACGGACTTGTGTTCTTGGGGAGAACGCTCTTGCTAGTTGTTCTTGGAAGAATGAACTCACAAGGTGACGAGCACACAGAACGCTGCTGACAGTTTGAGACGATGTGTTCTTGCTGGTATATTGCGCAATAATACCCCCGCACAGACACCGTCTGCAGTACCCAAACATAACGAGAATTATTGACGATAACAGCCAGGCTGCAATGGTCTCTTGACTGTGGGGAAAAACGAGTCTGTGAGCAAACTGGCCGGTTGGCTCGATAGCTAACGTTACACCCGCAGGCGCTTATGGAGATTCTCACTTCCGAAAACGTTTGAGCACATTTTCGATTAGCCATACATTTTCGTAAAATGCCAATATTTGAAATCTACACAGTTGATTTCTCGCATCAAATGTTCTCAGAAGTGAATTTAGTGATGAAATAGTGTACGTAATTGTAGAAAAACGAAATACTGTATTGACCTGCCTCTCCTTCCTCGAATGCCGAATTGAATGCTGGGATATTTCTGCCGTCAAGTTCACACAAGTTACCAGCCGATGCATCCTCGGTAAAATGGGCGTGTCAAGAACACATCCGGGATTTTTAACTGTTCTTGCCAAAATGCAAACTTGTGTATTGGGACAGTACTTGGGCCACAAAAGATGACGTTTCACAAGAACACAAGGACACAAGTACAGACAAGAACACAGATTGAGAAAGGCCCTTTGTCAGATCGTTGTGGATTTTTCCTGCGTGTTTGTTCCCTGCCTGTATCCATTTTCCGTGTGTCATCCCGTGTTCAGCACTCCTGGTTCAGCACTCACTCCAGCGTCCCTGTGCTGCCAAGGGCTTCATACCGGACATTTGCACACCTTGACTCTCCCAGCATCTGACCAGCTCTCAATAAACATATCTGTCATTTTGCAATTGAATCTTCTGATTATTTCCTAATAGACAAAGGTCAACCGCGAGAAATGTAACAAAAGAATACCGCAAAATTCATTACGGTCATAATGACCGTCTATGGCCGAAATAGGTAAATATGTTCATTTGTTTGTTTGCCTTTTGTGTAATTTATATTAAAAACATTTTAAATGAAAATACAGGCACTTTTAGGAAAAGTCAGGTACCAGCAGGATTTTTTTTTTTTTTTAACAAAGTTATTGCAGATATAAAATTCAAAACGGTCAAAATGACCGTCGTGGCCGTTCTAGTGTTAACAAAGATGAACAAAAACAGTAACAAATGTATTGCTCATGGTTAGTTAATGTTAATTAATACATTAACTAATGTTTAATAAATGAACCTTATTGTAAAGTGTTACCGACATTTTTAATCTTTTTTATCAGCTTTCAGCATTGGCTAACAAACAAACGCTTAAAGCTATTTTTTTATTAGTTTTAATATAGTTTTATATTATTACATCACAAAGAAATATGTTAAATGCATGCTTATACACCATTAAAAGAGATTTTCACAATAACATATCCCGTGTGTGTGTGTGTGTGTGTAAGCATATGTCTGCATATGAATGCAAAAGCACTTGTGAAAACACTTTATTAATAAGTAGAGTGACCAGCAGAGGGCAGTAGAAGACCACTTATTGGCTCACTTTCATTTTGACACACTTGATTTTCACCAGTATTCTGCACTAAAGCAAACCAGTTTTTCCATGTTAACTATTATAACACAATCATTTTTTGTCAGAGTTTATCACTTCATTTTTATTGGCCCTTCACATCAATGCAGCAATGTGGTAAATCATGGAAAATCACGATAGAAACATGGTAAATCATAGTAAAAAATACTATTACATGGTGGATCATGGCAAATCATGCTAGCAATGTGATGAATCATGGTAAATCATGCTACAATCCTGGTAAATCATTCTAGAATGTGGTATATCATGGTAAATCATCCTATAACATGGGAAATCATGGTAACTTGTGGTAAATCATGCTAGATTCATGGTAAATCATACTGGAACATTGTAGATCATGAAAAATCACACTAAATTTGGTATATCATGGTAAATCATGCTAAAACATGGTCTATTCCATCTATGATGTCAATGTTTAAATGCTTGCTACATAAAACTAAATGTCTTTTGATGTTTTTGTGCTTAACGGCCTTAAAGGCTTTAACTGCTTGAACACCGCTAAATGCTGCTAGCAGCTTTAATTATTATTATTATTCTTCTGCCGTAAAACGCATCGTGCAGAACAAACCGTAAGGGCTGGAGCTCTGAAACTTTGTCAGATGGTAGTACAAAAATCGAGGAGAGCCTCAGAAAGTATGACCCCGATTGGCCCATAGGTGGCGCTACAGCAATCAATTGCGCGAAACTGCTCATAACTCCTAAACCGTATGTCGTAGACTCAAGTGTCTTATATCATTGGAAAGCTGGAGGCCTGACGTAAAAAACGTATATCTCCGATTTCATTTCCGGTATGCAAATTTTTCCGCCATTTTGAATTTTGTCAAAAACCTATTTTTGCGAACTAGTCCCTGGTTTTTCGCCCGATCAAAACCAAACAAATGCATACATGTTGTCTGAAGTCTGAATATCAATAATCATTGAAAAAAAGTTGAATTTTCGATTCACGGTCGCTAGGGGGAGTAAAATGATCGTTGTGGGAGGAGCCTATTTTACTAAAATGGCTATAACTCGAGAAGTAAATGAGATATCTTCACCAATCTCAAGAGACATGTGTATGAGGACAGTCTGAGGTCACAGTAAAAAAACCGCGTCGATCTAACTCTAGGTGGCGCTATAACATTAAATAAACATAAAAAGGGCTATGACCACCTGACCGTTAGTCCGATTGACTTGAAAATTGGTATGCAGTGTCTTGGTCCAAGGTGCCATGAATGTGTATGAGGAAATTGGCATAACTCAAAAAACATGGCCGCCATCGGCCAATGAATTTGAGCACCTATTAGACAAGGTTAACGGAGGCCAATCGGAACGAAACTCGATGGGCATGTTTGACTCATGGCCCAAGAGGTCTGTAAGAGTTTTGAAAGAAATTGGCCACTAGTTGGCGCTAACAAGTTTTATGGCTCTGTAATCACGTGGTGTTGCACACATCCCCAAAATATGCATATCATTTGATAGATCTCCTCAGGCTGAACAACTTTGCCTCTAGAACCATTGCTGTCAATCAAATCGTTCATTAAATATTCACGAATATGTTAAAAACCTACTTTTGCGAACTAGTCCCTGGATTTTCGCCCGATCAAAACCAGACCAGTCTAGGGCAATTCTCTGGACTCTCTAGATCAATAATCATTGAAAAAAAGTTGAACTTTTGCATTTTTCGTATGGCTATAACAGGGTAATTTAGAAAAGGGGCGTGTCAAATACACACAAAAGCCTATAAATCATAAATAAAAACTCAGAACTTGACAAAAAATGATGAGCATATGTGTCATACCATGGTGAAGAAGCATGCAAAGTTTCATGGAGATCGGACAATAGGTGGCGCTATAACTGTTGAAAAGCTTTAAAACCATGCATTTCCTATGGTAAATTGCCTGTATTGGCTGTAAATGGCCTTTTCCATCTATGATCATAAAATTTTAATGTTTAAAACCGGTGCAGTACAATTCTCTGGACTCTCTACATCAATAATTATCAGAAAAGGTTGAACTTCTTCATTTGAATGGCTATAATAGTGTAAATTGGATGGCTGTAACATTTTGGATGGCTATAACAGCCAATAAGTGGTATTTTACTGCCCCCTGCTGTCATTTCATCATACTACTCCCTAATATTGTTATATATAATTGAAATGTAGACTTTATTAAATCATTATTTTAACATTTACAATCACATTTTGTCCAAATTCATCTATTGGAGTATTATGGACTGCATTTATTTATTTTATTTATTACTATTTACAATTGTGTCACAGGAAGGCTAAAATACGAAAGTATAACGTTGGGCCACGCCCCCCAAGTACAAATTCACTCATAACTTGAAAACAGAAAGTCTCTGCACGCTAGGTAAGGTTCTCTCGGGGTTCTTGATCCAAATCTATCGTCGCGGGGCTCGGGAACGCCCCCCGCGACGAATTCTTAGTTAATGTTAACTAATGTAGTTAACATTAACTAAGAATGAACAATACTCCTTCAGCATTTGTTAATCTTTGTTAATGTTAATTTCAACATTTACAAATACTTTATTAAAATCTTGTTAACATTAGTTAATGCACTGTAAACTAACATGAACTAACAATGAACAGCTGGATTTGTTTTAACTAATGTTAACAAAGATGAACAAAAACAGTAACAAATGTATTGCTCATGGTTCATGTTAATTAATACATTAACTACTGTTTAATAAATGAACCTTATTGTAAAGTGTTACCGACATTTTTAATCTTTTTTATCTGCTTTCAGCATTGGCTAACAAACAAACGCTTAAAGCTATTTTTTTATTAGTTTTAATATAGTTTTATATTATTACATCACAAAGAAATATGTTAAATGCATGCTTATACACCATTAAAAGAGATTTTCACAATAACATATCCCGTGTGTGTGTGTGTAAGCGTCTACATATGAATGGAAAAGCTCTTGTGTGACCAGCAGAGGGCAGTAGAAGACCACTTATTGGCTCACTTTCATTTTGACACACTTGATTAGGGATGGGAATTGATAAGAATTTAACAATTCCGATTCCATTATCGATATTGCTTATCGATTCGATTCCTTATCGATTATCTTATCGATTCTCATTGGGTGAGGGAATAAGTACAAATTTGTTTGTTTGTATTAACTTATTGAACTTATAACTTATTTTGTTTGTTAATTATTATTAACTCGCTGACACAGCACAGAGTATTGGGGTGTGAACCTACAATGGTCTCACGGTTCGGTTCGATTACGATTATCATGTTATCGATTCAGTTCAATTTGATATCTCGATGCATCTACATGCACTGCATCCTCAATTTTACTTCAAAAGTGATGTGTGTGTGCGTGCGCGTGTTCACCCGTTCGTGAAGTCGCAGTGACAGAAACAGTGACATTCCAGTTTAAGTTGTGTGTGCGCGCGCGCGTCTCAGATGAGTATGTGCCTGGAGAGTTTTGCGCATCTCGTGTGTGTAGAGTTTGCATGTATGCGTGAGCGACTTTAGGTGTGTCGTTGTGCATTTCATATGTATTTGTTTGAGCATTCAGCAGTATACATGTATGTTTGACTACTTAGTATACGTGTATATGCAAGTGTTTCATATTCGTGTGCGTGAATGAAGTTTGATTTAAGCCCTAGACGGCACCTCATATATTGTCGTCTTTTCGCGTGAAATATAACCAAACGAGCGCTTCTGCCTCGATGTTATGTTTGATGCGTTCTGAATCAAAATAACGCAGCTCGTGTGTGACGTCATGACACATTTGCAACGAGCGGAACCGATAAGCGGAATCGTTAAGCAGGCATACTAACGGTTCCAGGGAATTGGTTAACTGGGCACCGGTTCTGAAGAAGAAACATGGTAAATCATTGTAAACAATACTATTACATGGTGTATCATGGCAAATCATGCTATAATCCTGCAGTAAATCATTCTACAGGGTATCCGCGGGTCCTTAAAAAGTCTTAAAAAGTCTTAAATTAGATTTTAAAAATGTATGGCCTTAAAAAGTCTTAAAAAGTCTTATTTTGACTTATGAAAGGTCTTACATTTTCAATGGCAATTTGAGTTAGACATATCTAAATGTTTTCCAAATTAAAACTATCTAATTAGCGTAGCTACTTTTTTATTTACTATTCGTTCTTTGTGGATTTGCTCGTTTACGTGACATTTCGCGTCACATTCGCGCCAGCATTATGTCTGTCTCCTGCACACGAAACAGCAGGAGAGGAGAAGAAAGCTGGTTAATTTCAGTTCAATTGTAAGTTCATTCTTTATGTGCGTAGTGGTGTGCGATGTGTATTGTCTATTATGATATTGTAATCATTGTTTTACTTTAACGTTAACTATGTACGAGGGCGCACTGCGAGCTGACATCGCATTTGTCTCTCATGCTTGCTTTCACTGCGTGATGTGTCAGTGCAGTTATAGGTATGTTCCCTAATAGACGTATAAAGTTTTTGTATTTTATATATTATATGTTGTTATCATACAATATTACATCAGCAAGAGGGCTGTTTTCCCGTGCACAATAGCAAATATGATATTTATTTTATAACAGTTAAATTAACATTGTTACATTTTATAAACAATATTGTCAATATTGTTTGTTTTCCCTTTATTTCGCTGACGAGAATTTCAAAATGAAACCGTAGCAGAGACTCAATGCAAAAGACAGCGATGATTTCTTGACTGAAATCCGCGTTTTGAACGAATCATTTTAACGATTCAATGAACAATCACTTGCAGTTCCTGAATGAATCAGCCGTTTGAACAAATCGTTTGTATGAATGACTCCCTGAGACAGTGACTTGCCGCCACCTACTGGCGGGTTTAGTTTCACATTTAAAGTACCCTGTAATTAAAATGTTACAATTAGAAATCAGTTCATATTTAAATATTGAATTAATAATTGAAAGAATTGAATATATCATAGCTTTATTTATGCAATTGTAAATGGAGTATAAATATATTAATGCCAGTTCTGATGCTGCTTCTGTGTCTCCTCTGCACTGCAAAGATGGATTTTGATTTAATGATTTAATATAACTGGTAACAGTGGTATTGTGTTATTATTCTAATATAATTTAATTTGAATGTTAGAATTTGACATAAAAGGTGATGCATACCTCTAAGTAAAAAAAAAGAAAAGAAAGTCCATATATGGGTGAAAATGCCCCTGGAACTCAATTTAAGGTTGCAAATATTGCCCTTTAATAAAAAAATGTTAATTCCTTTCACTGCTGTGAACTGACCACTGCATAGAATATGAAAAATATGAATATCTTCGTGAGTCAGCTGTCAACAACAGGCCTAAACCAGCCATGGTACCAGTACACAAACACAATCAGTAAAATATCATCTAATTATCATCAACAAAACTTTGAAAATATTGAGACATTTTTTTTAAAATATTGCGCACCCCTAATGTAAGGTATTAATTTTGATTTCTTCAGGTCTTAAAAAGGTCTTAAAAAGCCTTAAATTTGACTTTAAAGGTGAACTAAGTAACTTTTTTACCTTAACCGAACAGCTTTGGAGTCATTGTAATGTTTATATTACTGATTTCATGTTGAATGGTGGTCGTCTCGCACCCCCCTGGTGCCTGTGAGCCGCAAAACCACCCTTGCAACTTTGGGCCGGCGAGCCGCCGGCCTGAGTGTTAGGAAGTATCGTGTGATATCAGGTCTCGCGAGGTAACAAATTGCTTTACGGCAAAAAAACAGATCTGATAAAATTCTGATAAAATGAGCATCAAACAGAAATAACCCGGCGCCGTATACATGTGGTGTTGGGCGCGCGCAGCTCTTAAAGGGGCCATACCTTATTTCCACTCGTTACAGCGTCCATCCCACTGAACAGGTACCGGTGTACAGGGGGAGGGGATCCGGCCGTGAGTGCGAGCCATCTCTGCGTGAGTGCTATTCACGACAGTACAAGTGCTCCACAGCGACTCTAGGGGTCGCTGTTTGACAAAAACGGAATTCTTACTGAGCGCTGCTTTAAGAAGTGTGCAGATACCCTGTTCTAGAATGTGGTATATCATGGTAAATCATCCTATAACATGGTAAATCATGCTAGAATCATATTAAATCATACTAGAATATGTTCAATTGTGGTAAATCATGAACCTTTGCATTTTTCGTATGGCTATAACAGAGTCATTTAGAAAAGGGGTGTGTCAAATACACACAAAAGCCTATAAATCATAAATAAAAACTCAGAACTTCACAAAAATTGGTGAGCATATGTGTCATAACATGGTGAAGAAGCATGCAAAGTTTCATGGAGATCGGACCATAGTTGGCGCTATAACTATCAAAAAGCTTTAAAACCATACATTTCCTATGGTAAATTGCCTGTATTGGCTGTAAATGCTGATCTCTTAAATGAATGCTCAGATCTTCTTTTAAAAAGGTCAAGAACATGTGTAATATCACTCTGAACGGCATTGAAAAATTTCAGACAAATCAGACAAAATTTGCCTCTATAATTAATTGTCACAGGAAGCCTCAAAACGAAAGTAAAACATTGGGCCACGCCCCCCAAGTACAAATACACTCATAACTCGAAAACGGAAAGTCTCTGCGCGCTCAAATTTTGATGGTAAGGTCCTCTCGGGGATCTTGATCCAAATCTATCGTCGCGGGGCTTGGGAGCGCCCCCCCCCCCCCGCGGATCGCTAATCTGTGAGAACCCCAACTTGAAACGGCTGTAACTCTTGATCCAGACCATCTAGATCCTTGTTGGAAAGGGCCCGTCCTCATCCAGCTTCGATTCGAGTTTGGTGCAATTTGGCCTGGGCATTCCCGAGATATAAGCCCACAAAGATATGCATTTAAACGGACATTACTCCCGCCCCCAATCACCCAGCAACACCGGGATGGTCTTGATCAACAGAGCTCCTCTAACACTATCTAAGTTCTGAGTTTCAGATTTTTTCACTTTCTCCTTCCCGAGATATAAGTAAAAAAAAAAAACGAATTTCCCGTCATTCACTTCAACCGTTTATGTAGGCTGTAAAACCGCTGTTGTCCACTAGAGGGAGCAACAGCAGTAGACATTTTTAATCTTTTTAACCAGTTTTCAGCAATGGCTAACAAACAAATGCTTAAAGATATTTATTATGTTGGAAATAATATTTATAATAAATAATATAATATTAAATAATGATTTATTAGAAAGTTTAATATTTTTACATCACAAATAAATATCTGAAATGCTTAAGGACCACAAAAAGAGATTTTCACAATATCATAACCCAAAATTGTGTGTGTGTGTGTGTGTGTGTGTGTGTGTGTGTGTAAGCATGCACAATGGAATTCACATTGAAAGACTGGTTTGCTTTAGTGCACAATACTGATTAAACCAAGTTGTTCAAAATAAAAGTGGTACTATAGCAATAAGTGGTCTTCTACTACCCTCTGCTGGACATTATACTTATTAATAGTCTTTTCAAATGTGCTTTTGCATTCATATATTTAGACACTAAAAAATAACCTTATGTGACAATTACTATAATAACACAATCATATTTTGTCTTTCAATTCACTTTACTGTTCTGAAGCTTCACATAATTGCTAGCAACGTGGTAAATCATGGTAAATCACGATAGAAACATGGTAAATCACAGTAAATAATATTATTACATGGTGTATCATGGTGAATCATGCTAGCAATGTGATTAATCATGGTGAAGCATGTTACAATCCTGGTAAATCATCCTATAACATGGTAAATCAAGGTAAACTAAGACAAATCAAGGTAAACTATGATAAAGCATGCTAGAATCCAGTGGTGGACGAAGTACACATACCATGTACTTGAGTAAAAGTAAAGATACTCAAGGTAAAATATTACTCAAGTAAAAGTAGAAGTGCTGCCTTTAAACATTCACTTGAGTAAAAGTACAAAAGTATTTGCCTTCAAATGTACTTGAGTATCCAAGTACTTTGATTTTTTTATGGCCATAATGTCCTATTATAATTTGTCACAAGACTCTTGCTTAACTCAGTCTAAGTGAAGACTAATGTCACTCTTGGCACACCAATCTATTAATGAAATGACATTAATTAGTCTGATATATATATATATATATATATATATATATATATATATATATATATATATATATACTGTATATATATACTATATATATGTATATATATTTGACTTGAATTAATTTTTGTGTGTGTTTAATTTTGGAGGGAAGGGGACTGTTCCCATGAGGTATACAACATTTACAGTATTTACTGTATATATTTTTCTCCAGTGCCTATGGTCATAATTATTAACATCTTAATTTTATGATACATTCACATAAACCTGCACAACGCCATTAAATATATATATATATATATATATATATATATATATACACTCATACACACACACACACACACACACACACACACATATTCACATGCGCGCGCACACACACGAACACACATACATAGGCCTAAATATACGATATTCTATGTTATGGGAGCAGCCAATTTCCCTCCAAAATTAAACACAAGACCGTATTAATGCAGTGTTTCTGCTAGGCTACTCCCCAGAAAAAAAAAAAAAACTATTATATGCAAGTAATTTTAGTGGCAACGTAAGCAATGTACATTATGCGTCAATACTTACCGATAATTGCTGCAATAATAGCTGCTACTCTCTGTCCCGCTTAAAATCATTGTCAACGCGATTTGTTTGGAACTATTGAGAACTACACGAATAACGTGACCGCGCGGCAGCGAGATCGATGTCACAACCATCTATGTTCGCAACTCTCATATTTAACGGCTCTGGTTCGCGCTTAGTAGATACCGCCAAGGCAAGTTCAAAACAAAGCGTGCGTGCTGTACTGTGATTGGTGGCTCGTTTGTCCAGTTAGTTTTTTATCCACTCATAAATAAAAAGGAACGACTGATTTTGAAAATGTAGTAGAGTAAAAAGTAAGATATTTGACTTTGAAATGTAGTGGAGTTAAAGTAAAAGTCTCTCAAAATGTAAATACTTGAGTAAAGTACAGATACGCAAAAAAGCTACTTAAGTACAGTAACGAATTACATTTACTTCGTTACTGTCCACCACTGCTAGAATCATATTACATCATAGGCTACTAGAATGTGTTCAATTGTGGTAAATCATGCAAGAACAGGGTAAACCATGGTGAATCATACTAGAACTCGGTATATCATAGTAAACTATGGTAAATCATACTGTAACATAGTAAATCATTAACAATCACACTGAAATGTTGTATATCATGGTAAATCATGCTAAAACATGGTCTATTCCATCTATGATGTCAGTGGTTAAATGCTTGCTACATAAACCTTAATGTCTTTTGATGCTTTTGAGCTTAACTGTCTTAACTGTCTTAAATGCTTGAACACCGCTAAATGCTGCTAGCAGCTTTAATTTATTATTTTATTTACTTATTTAATATAATTATTATTTGATATTTAAATAAAAGATTAAGAGATAAAAAAAAATATGTCTAATGTCCATTTCCAATGTTCCAATTCCAAGCAAATGTCCATGTCCAAGCAGCTTTCCTGTAGCTCAAACAGTAGCGTCATCACTTGTGCAATGCCAAGGTCATGGGTTCTATTCCCAGGATGTGCAAGAATTGTTAAGAATGTGAATGTGTGAACCTTGAAATGCAATGTAAGTCGCTTTGGATAATATATAAACACACACAAATGTGTTTGAAAGATGAAAGTACAAATGGAGTACAAATTTCCTTTAAAGACATAATATTTTTTTAATCTTTTATTTAAATATCAAATTTGTACCAATTTTTACAATTGTACAATTGTGTTAAATGTGTTTGAACAACGTAATAAAGTACAGTAAAGAACAGTATCTTTATTAAACTCATCAGATTATAAGTTGTTTCCATTAAACCATTTTCAGGTAGCCTAGGTTTATTTAGCATGCTGTAGTAAGAAACACTACAGAAATGTTTAAATGAAATGTAAAAATAAAACACTCTATAGTCTTCACTGTATGAATTAAATATAAATTGATTCATATTAAAGTTATAAAAGTGATGTCAAAAGAAGATTTTTTAACGTTCATTAAACAGACAGCGGCAGCTTATGAACCTGCTGTCCATTTAAGAGTGAATACACGGATCTAATATACTGTTACGCATCCTATTCTCTCCTAGCGGTTTACGTCAGCATAGGACATAACAGGCGGTTTATATCAATACACTCCACACGAATGAATACTCCCAATGTCACTTTGTGAAGAAATACTACATGCCTGCACACATACACATTCTTCTACACACTAAACAATGCATCTCCATTGGTTGCAGTAGTGGTGCAATAAATCTACACTTTGATGGAGAAGCGTTAATAAACTTAAACGTCACCATTAGCACAAATTTGCATTTATGTAGTTTACACGTTTGATAACGTTTCTTTTTCCAAAAACTTGCACTTTTAAACTCGTTTTCTGGCCCCCTAAACACCATCGGCATGTAAAATAAACAGCCCAGATACTCAAGTTTCCCTTTTTTTGATGAAGACTCATGTAAAACGCCCCTTAAAATAGAATTACAAGGACTACAAAAGTCAACTTCAACATTTACACTGGCATGAAATCATCTTTTTGGAATTGTTTTGAACAGATGATTAGGACACATTATGCAAAAGCAGAAGAATTTTTGGTAACATTTTACAAAAAAGGTTCATTAGTTAACATGAACTAAGAATGAACAATACTTATACAGCATTTATTAATCTTATTTAATATTGATTTCAAAATGTACTAATATATTATTAAAATCAGAGGTTTTATTTGTTAACAAATAATGCATTGTGAACTAACATGGATATTTATTAATTAATACATTTGTTACAGTATTTATTAATCTGTTAATACACTAACTAATGTTAATTAATGAACCTTATTGTAAAAAGTTGGAATTATTTTATTTATATTTTTTTTGTTAAAGCAGCACTTTTTCAGAAAGTTAGCTGGTTTTATTGACTAAAAATGAGATCTGAAAGTGGCAGATGTAGAGACGGACAGATCTACTATGAGACTTTAGAGCACAAGCATTCTGTCAACTTCCCATCAACCTCAGTGGGGACATGGGACTCTTCACCTGGGACATGGCTGGATTCTATCAACTTCCAATCCAACTCAGCAGGGACTTGGCTGGACTGTTCACCTGGGACATGGTTGGATTCTGTCAACTTCCAGTCCAACTCAGCAGGGACTTGGCTGGACTGTTCACCTGGGACATGGTTGGATTCTGTCAACTTCCAGTCCAACTCAGCAGGGACTTGGCTGGACTGTTCACCTGGGACATGGTTGGATTCTGTCAACTTCCAGTCCAACTCAGCAGGGACTTGGCTGGACTGTTCACCTGGGACATGGTTGGATTCTGTCAACTTCCAGTCCAACTCAGCAGGCACTTGGCTGGACTGTTCACCTGGGACGTGGTTGGATTCTGTCATCTTCCAGTCCAACTCAGCAGGCACTTGGCTGGACACTTCAGCTGGGACATGGCGAGTCTCAGTCAACTTCCCATCAACCTCAGTGGGGACTTGGCTGGACTTTTCAGCTGGGGCAGGGCTGGATTTTTTCAACTTCTCATCAACCTCAGCTGGGACATGGCGGGTCTCAGTCAACTTCCCATCAACCTCAGTGGGGACTTGGCTGGACTTTTCAGCTGGGGCAGGGCTGGATTTTTTCAACTTCTCATCAACCTCAGCTGGGACATGGCCGGTCTCAGTCAACTTCCCATCAACCTCAGCAGGGATAGATCTAGACTCTTCAGCTAGGACATGGCGGGTCCCTGTCAACTTTCCATCAACCTCAGTGGGGACTTGGTTGGACTTTTCAGCTGGGACAGGGCTGGATTCTTTCAACTTCCCATCAACCTCAGCTGGGACATGGCAGGTCTCAGTCAATTTCCCATCAACCTCAATGCGGACTTGGCTGGACTTTTCAGCTGGGACAGGGCTGGATTCTTTCAACTTCCCATCAACCTCAGCTGGGACATGGCGGGTCTCAGTCAACTTCCCATCAACCTCAGTGCGGACTTGGCTGGACTTTTCAGCTGGGACAGGGCTGGATTCTTTCAACTTCCCATCAACCTCAGCAGGATCTTGGCTGGATTCTGTCAACTTCCCATCAACCTCAGCGGGGACTTGGCTGGACTTTTCAGCTGGGACATTGCTTGATTCTTTCAACTTCCCATCAACCTCAGCAAGGAAAGGTCTAGACTCTTCAGCTGGGACATGGCTGGATTCTTTTAACTTCCCATTAACCTCAACTGGGACTTGGCTGGATTCTGTCCAATTCCCCACTACCACAGCAGGGACAGGGCTGGATTCTTTAGCTGGAACTTGGCGGGTCTCAGTCAACTTCCCATCAACCTCAGTGGGGAAAGGTCTAGACTCTTCAGCTGGGACATGGCTGGATTCTTTTAACTTCCCCTCTACCATAGCAGGGACAGGGCTGGATTCTTTAGCTGGAACTTGGCTGGATTCTGTCAAATTCCCATCTACCTCAACAGGGAACTGGCTGGACTCTTCACCTGGGACTTGGCTGGATTCTGTCCAATTCCCATCTACCACAGCTGGGTCAGGGCTGGATTCTGTCCAATTCCCATCTACCTCAGTTGGGACATGTCGGGACTTCCCATCAACATCAGGAGGGAAATGGCGGGGCTCTTCGGCAGGGACACTGCTGGGCTCTTCAGTTGGGACAGGGCTGAATTCTGTCAACTTCCCATCAACCTCAGTTGGGACATGGAAGGACTCTTCAACTGGGACATGTCGGGACTTCCCATCAACCTCAGGGGTGAGACGGCAGGGCTCTTTGGCGCGGACACGGCAGGGCTCCTCGGCGCGGACACGGCAGGGCTCCTCGGCGCCGCGGACACGGCAGGGCTCCTCGGCGCCGCGGACACGGCAGGGCTCCTCGGCGCCGCGGACACGGCAGGGCTCCTCGGCGCCGCGGACACGGCAGGGCTCCTCGGCGCCGCGGACACGGCAGGGCTCCTCGGCGCCGCGGACACGGCAGGGCTCCTCGGCGCCGCGGACACGGCAGGGCTCCTCGGCGCCGCGGACACGGCAGGGATCCTCGGCGCCGCGGACACGGCAGGGATCCTCGGCGCCGCGGACACGGCAGGGATCCTCGGCGCCGCGGACACGGCAGGGATCCTCGGCGCCGCGGACACGGCAGGGATCCTCGGCGCCGCGGACACGGCAGGGATCCTCGGCGCGGACACGGCAGGGATCCTCGGCGCGGACACGGCAGGGATCCTCGGCGCGGACACGGCAGCGCTCTTTGGCGCGGACACGGCAGGGATCATCGGCGCGGACACGGCACGGATCATCGGCGCGGACACGGCAGGGAGCCTCGGCGCGGACACGGCAGGGAGCCTCGGCGCGGACACGGCAGGGATCTTTGGCGCGGACACGGCAGGGCTCTTTGGCGCCGACACGGCAGGGCTCTTTGGCGCGGACACGGCAGGGATCTTTGGCGCGGACATGGCAGGGCTCTTTGGCGCGGACACGGCAGGGATCCTCGGCTAAAGAAAAATGGTGTGAAAAAAAGCTGAGATTATCTTTCCTTATGGGCAATATCAACCTAATAGCGCTAGTATAAAAAAATAAAAATACAAAAAAAACATTTAAAAAAAAAACCTTTTTGGACAGTTAGCCCAGATGCATTCTGCAAAGACATCAGACCAGCCATATATATAGTCTGCTTCACTACCACTGGCAATGATTGATTTTGTTTGTTCACACGAAGAAAACTCAAGGGGCCATCTGGAAAACAAAAAGTATGATTAACTTTAATACAAGAAGTCATCAGGCCTTGTTAAAGTTAAAGGAGAACTCCGGCGCAAAAATGAACCTTTGGTCTAATTACACATTGTTGCCTAGTCAACCGTTATCTGAGATTTGTTTTCATGATTATCGAATGTAAATAGTTTTATCTCTAAAAACAGTTTAGCCTATAAAGCTAGTATATTGGGCATAGTGTAATGACAAATAAAATTAATACCACTAACAAGGCTGAAAATAGACCCACACTAACACGGTAGCATAATGAGGGTCCCTACCTTCAAACCGAAGTATTGAGAACTTTGTAAGTGTAAAGACAGTTTAATAAGAAGATATTTTAAACATACAGTCAACTTCACGTATACAGGCAGAAGCCATCTTTGAAATACAGCCTTTACCAGTCGATCTACAAACGCCGATCCAAGTGCGCTGGTGAGAATGCGAACGAGCTATAAGTTGTGATAAGGTGAGCGCGAACAGCAGGCTTGGATCGGCGTTCGTAGATCGACTGGTAAAGGCTGTATTTCAAAGATGGCTTCTGCCTGTATACGCGAAGTTGACTGTATGTTTAAAATATCTTCTTATTAAACTGTCTGGACACTGACAAAGTTCTCAATGCTTCGGTTTGATGGTAGGGACCCTCATTATGCTACCGTGCTAGTGTGGGGCTATTTTGAGCCTTGTTAGTGGTATTAACAAGCGATTTTTATTTGTCATTACACTATGCCCAATATACTAGCGTTATACTAGCTTTATAGGCCAAACTGTTTGTAGAGATAAAACTATTTACATTCGATAATCATGAAAACAAATCTCAGATAACGGTTGACTAGGTAACAATGTGTAATTAGACCAAAGGTTCATTTTGCGCCGGAGTTCTCCTTTAACTATGCATAGTGTAAAGAAAAGCATTGTGTCAACCACTATATAAGGGTTACAAACCTTTGCTCAATGAATGATGCCCAACTGGAAAAGCAAATCCTGAAAAAAAGATTTAAGGTTAAAAAAAGAGAGAAAAGGTTACATACATACTTAGGAAATTTGAAACACTGCATTAAGGTGAAAACAACATTACCATTGAGCACCAGTTGATGACACATAAATACTAAAAACATAAAGTTTGAAACTGCCATCTTGATTACAGATGAAACCATCACCAATCTATCTATGCTTAAAACAGGCTTCAAGCCAGGGCTTTTAAAATAACAGATTTTCATCACCTGGGTTTCTTGTTACAGTGAAATTGGTGACGGACCTGCTCGTTAACATTCCTGTGCACTCATTGGTTGGTTGTGATTTTCAAAACGTTCAAAGAGGTTTCGACTTTATTTAGTTTCTACAAGAAAAAAGGGGTAGGATCTTTATGAACACATCAGATTATATGATTTTTCCATTAAACCAGACCAGTTCAACCAGATCAGATCAGACACTAAAACACCAGATCAGACACTAAAACAAAGAAGTTTTTTCACACTGGGCACATTTCGAGCGTGATTGTTCCTGGTGCCCCCTGCAGCATTGGGCTGGTTTACCCTTAACTTAATTCTATCAAAACATTGTGCATTTGCATTCATTTTACGTGTAGGAGCAGTAATTCTTTGTTATTACTTATTGGTTATTTACTGTCACATGGCTACATATGATCACTTCCGTTTTCATTATTATTTCCTTTGGCGTATTGTTTGAGCTAGTGTTGGAAGGGGCGAGTAGCGGGAGCCAGCCATCAATTTAATCATGTCTTTACATGCTTTGTTAAAATAAAATCAAAAGCAAGCTAAGATCACCAGTCTTCTTTTTGTTGAAAATGACGACTGAGTGTAAACAAGTCATTAGCCATCCCACTACCTAGCCTCTATGTAGCTATCGGAATGCTGCTAATATAAGTCAAGAGAAAGCGGTGCTTTGTTTTTAAGGATATTCCATTCATGTGAATGCGTTTTGTGAATCCGATTATTATTTTTCTGCTTGCTGCTTGTCGGTTGGAGACACTATGGTTGGTTGTACTATGGTGGACTTGAAGTGCGTATTCTGTCATTTAGTTTCTGTAGTTTCTGTGTGATACATGTAGCGCTGGGATATGCAAAATCTTTGTATGTGTGTAAAACACACATTTAAAAGTTGTATGTGCCGCTGAGGTTGATTGATGAGAGAAAATGGATGAAGACAAGGCTGATGCGGTTATGGAGAGCAAAAGTGTGAACAGGGTAATGAATATCATCTCATTCTGCAATCGATGGAATATAGACTGTGGCTGTTCAAGGGCAATCTCCTTTAAATTATCCGTTGCCTGCTGCTGTTCCCTCTGATGTAAATGCAAATGTACAAAAGACTCTGAATCAAGGTGAGCAATGCAATGCATTGACTTGTGAGCATTTTATTGATGAGATCAAACCAACAGATAGTATCTCAAATGTTCACAGCAAAAAGTAAATCAAGTAAAAAGAGCACTTCTTCTGGTTCAAGATTTAGTAGATCATCTACATCATCTGTTCGTCTTCAAGCTGAAGCTGAAGTGGCGGCTTCATCATAATATTTACATCATATTAGAATAGTGTAAAGCAGGGGTGCAATTCAGCTCCTGGATTGCCACGTCCCTGTAGAGTTTCGATCCAAACTTGCTCCAACACAGCCGTGCAATATGCGAGTGGTTTGATGCAGCGCAGCAGATGCTGATAAAAAAATCTGTCTGCTGTGCCATTAGAAAAATGTACTTGACCCTTAAGAAACTTTAATTAATGTTGTCTCATAGCAAATCTGCTTCACGGGTAAAATTAAATGAATCGCTAATTACAACATTGAACACAAATACACCAATATTAGAAATCATGAAATAATGGAAATAACTGCATCATGTATCAAACAGTATATATTTAATTGATCTATTATAACTTTTAAGTTGTTTTTGTCGGTTGGCTGTTTCTAAGGTCCAGAAATTCAAGTTTTTCGTCAGTATGATCTGTTCTTTTTAAATATGATGTTATATGTTGCTGTCCTGCCGCCAGCCAATCACTGCATTGCTGATCATGTTTTGAGTATTAATATATCTCCCCTTTCCAATGAACAGAACGCGCAGTAATCTCAGACAACTTAATTCAGATATTTTAATAAAATTCACAAATTTGTTAGAAGAACCAAATTAGCCAGAGATCAGTTATCACGATTATAATTCTAAAACAATAAAGAATAATGAAATGTTTACAGAGATTAATGAAACTGGTGTGCTGAAAGTTGTGTCACGAAAGTCAGTTGTGTCCCAAATGATGCACTATACTCTATGCACTTATACACTATGTACTCAACCATGTAGCGTATTGATTTTATAAGGTGATTTTTTCATTCAACATTAGAGTCTTAAGCCTGGAACACACCAAGCCGACGGTCAGCCGTCGGGCAGTTTTTGTGCGTCGGCCGACTGAGTTTCCTCGGTGTGTTCCGCACGGTTCCGTGCCGTCGGCTGAAATTGGTCCTCGTCGGCTTTGTTTCGGCCGATTCGACATGTTGAATCGGCGTCGGGCCGTCGGTGAAAGAGGGAACTCTGATTGGCTGTTCAGCTTAGTGAAAGAGTCATGCACGAGAATAATAGCAAAACAGCGAGCAAAGAAGTCAAAACTCTACAGATAGAAGGCTGTTCTTATGTTACGTCATCTTACCTGGGTGTTCCTTGGCGAATATTTCAATATTAACACGAGCGGAGTGGAATAAAGAAAGTGTTTAGCAGGATTGATTTTTAAAACGGTAAGCACGCACTGCTTTGTTTATGGTTTGTGTATCTGCAGCCGACAGCGTCGGTGTCCCCTTTTTGAATGACGAATATAGAGAATATATCTGCAGAAATAGACAGTTGTCTCATTTACACGCAGGCGCAGAACGCGCATTCTAGCTGACAGTCGGCTGTAGTTCTCTCGGTGTGTTCAAGTGCAGCTTTTTACCCCGACGAGAGGCAACGAGAGGCGACAACACAGTCGGCTTTCATCGGTGCTAGTTCGTCGGCGTCGGCTTGGTGTGTTCCAGGCTTTATAGGTCCTCCATGAGTGCGACCAAAGGAGAAACCACAACGACCGCAGGGTTTCATTGTGTCCCATCTTCTTAGTTACCATCGGAGCCAGCTGATGAATTAAACTTTTGCCGAATCCCGTAGGAAGGACTGCAAACACATCTTTCCGATCGACAAATGCCTTGATTGCAGTTCTCTGTTCGTCTTTTAAAATGAATGCGCTGTCGATTTCTTTTACAACAGACGCGATAGCGGGATCTCTACATCTCAGTTCTCCAGCGGCAGTGATCTCTGAGGGAAACCAGTTCAACCCAAGCGCTCTTTGATAACGCGATGATGATGTAACTGCAGATCATCTGTCCATCATCGTATAAAGCCCGCCCTGGCAATTTGATTGGCCCGACTAATTCTGAACCGATCATAATTACTCCTCAATGGATCGAGTCCAGACCGAACTTCCCGACCAAAAAATGTTGTGGGCGGGGTTCGGGCTGGCATCCAGGCTACATCATCCGGATATTTAAAGTGAAATTTTTTCTATGTGGAATTATAAGTGTAAACACATGCACTATTTATGTTAAGAAACATAACAGTGTGCAAGTACGCAAATTGGGATGCACCTAATGTTTTTTGTTTTTTCATTCATGGTATCTATCAGTTCATGCATTCCCTGGGAATCAGACCCACAACTTGGCATTGTTATATGCTACTGTTTGAGATATAGAAACAATAGAACTGCATATTGTCGGTATGAAAACTAGATCATGTGGTAAAGGTAGACAGTAGTCCTGTCAGTGTACAATAATGTTTCTGTGAACAGGTACCTTATTGTGATTGTAATTTATAGACTTTTAAAAATATATATGTGATGGTGATGAAAGCTGTCCAAATGTGCAATTGGAAAGTTGAGTTGGTCTGTGGAAAAGTGTCTGAGGTATGCAGAGGTACAGCAGTTTGCGGAAGATGAACCAGAATCCCAGAAGCCCAGACTCGAGTACAAAAGAAATGTGGGAGGAAATACAGCCAATTACCAATTTCCTCTTTTTATATATTTACATATTGCACATTATTATATGTACAATGATAATAATAATTTTCATTTTGTAAACGTATCCTCAGAGAGGTTCACTTCTCCCCTGCTCCAGACTTGTGTGTTGAGAAAGCTATTGGATAAACTTCTTGTCCTTTTTCAATTGCAACTAGTGTGCACACTTTGTGCTTAAGTCTGTTCCTGTGATTAAACAGTGTTGTGGTTTTCTATCAGGTACAGTAATATATTTCTTTTGACCATTGTTAAGGTATTAAAAGGTATTATATCTCTCTCTCAAGTTTTTTTTTGTTACATTAGAAGCTCTAGGGATAGGGTGCCATTTTCTTTTTGAATACTAAATATTTATCCCTGTTTTTGGTTAGTAAGGGAGTAGAGGGCAGCCTTTTTTGTTGATTTCTTTTATTTTACCTGTTAATGTTAAGCAGTTTTAATTTATATGCTTTTTGAATGTGTGTAAGCAATGCTTCTATCACTTGCTTCTGCTTCTTCATTGTCAGTGTTAATTTGTGTTTTGATTCGGAGATCAAACACACTATTTCTACCACAATACAATGGTTACAGTTAGCGCTACTACATTAAATCAATAGAGAATGTTGGTGATTTGTGGATTGAAAGGCCTTCTATAACTTGTTCATTCATGGCACAATGTTTCTCCTGGTTTGGACTGTTTAACCTGATATGGTTCATAACAGAGAATTATGTACTGAATTTAAATGCTTTCTCACCGGATCCCCCAGTCCTACAGCAAATGCTTAGGGGTTTATTCCATGGAATGGAGTTACAAAAGTAAAGCAAATGTAAACCCAACAGAGGTAAACCAAAAAAAAAAAAAAAAAAAAAAAAAAAAACTTTTACAATAAACACGAGTCACTGCATTTGCCTCTCAAACAAATACAGAGGTCAGGGACTACAGAACCTGTTCTCTCACAGAACACAACTAACTTGTACAGAAAAAGTTATAGGGCCCCTATAATGCTGTTTTAAAGTTTCCTAATGTTGTGGTGGAGCAGGGCCGGAGTGGGGCCACTTTTCAGCCCGGGATTTTCAGGCTCAAGACCGGCCCACTTTTTCCATGGTGTTGGAAATTGGATAAATGAACCAACAGTTCAGCTCTTACTTACTATTGTGTAGTTTTTTATTAATACCATGGTTCAACAAATAATGTAAAGGTTAAATAATAATTCACTTAAGCTGAGAAGTTAACAAAAAATATCATGGTCATTTTCATTTTTCTACATCGGTATCATATTGTGGTAATTTACTCCTTTACTACACCCACTTCTGAACAAACAATACATTTTGGTTTATCATGCACCGTCATATACTGCTCTTTCTTACATTAAATAAGTTGAATTCATATTGTTTACTATGGTATCCTCTCTACCTGTCCCTAGTCATGGCCTCCTCATTTTTAGTGGGGGACTGGCTTATCTGCTGCTCAGAAGCTACAAAAAAAATAATAATTAAGAGGTCATTTTACTGCATACACAGATCAAGCTTGAGTTTTGTTTTCAATATGCATAATATTTGCAAAGTCTATGAATCACCATATATTGGGGGATACAAAAAGGCTATATTGTAATTAAATGTAATATTTTGCTTGTGAATCTGCAACAAGTAGAATTAGGTACTGCGCCTTTAAGACGGAACGTACTTACTCCGTCACTCAGGGGGCTTTCACACTGGCAGTTTAGTTCGGAACGGGGTACGGTTCACATGAAAAATCGCTAATGTGAACGCTGTCATGGGACCCGGATGCGCACTGGGGTACCGAACCCGAGACTACCTGGAGGAGGTGGTCTGAGTTCGGTTGCTCCCGAACCGTTCCGCGGTTCGCATGAATGTGAAAGCAGCACGGACTCGGGTGCGCACTTGTTCAGGAAGTAAAGTAACCTGCGCATGCGTTTTAGCTTATTGTGATGTATTCAGTTAAATAAAACACTTGTAAGGGATGATAGTGTTGACGATTTACCTTGGGTACGAGCGAGAGTGAGCCTGCAGTGTAGGCTATTCGTGCATTGCGCATGAAATCTAGGGCACCAAATCTGGAAATCCTCTGTCTCCTCAAAAGAGTCAGTTTGCAAGCAGCAGAAGGTCACCTTATGTGACACACGCACAGTAAACCTGTATTGTTCACTCAACTGCACATAATAGCAGTGAATTAATAAAAAACACAATATTGACCCGCGTTCTGTTTTCTATCATGCGCCGTGCACGTTTGCGATGACGTCATATGCACGCAAACGCACCAGGGTTCGATAGAATCAAGTTGAGTGTGAAACCAGACCAACACTGCGGGGGGCGCCGGGAACAAACGCGCTCGGGCTCGGACCGCAGCAAACGAGCCCAGTGTAAAAGCCCCCTCAGAGTGGGCAGTCGATATGAGAAGCGCGATCTGTGAAAACACCCGCAATGCTGGAAACTGCACAATGTATTATTTTTATAATGGAGATGAACGTTCCTGTAAACTGTGCAATTGTTGAAAAAAAAATAAAAAAAATAAAGAAGCACGATCTGTGTACATCGCATGTATGCGTGCAAGCCCGTTTTATATTTCTGTTGTTCTAATTCTGCTTTATATCTATTCAGTAACGCAGTTGTTGTTAGCGGTGTGTGTTGCAAAATGCCCATGTGTGCGTGAGACCGACGACGATGTTGATAATAAATCACCACGGTGGAATATCAGTTAAATGTACGTCTTGTGAGTATTTGCTTACACCTCTCTACAACCATTTAGGCAAACTATCTGGCTCCTTTTGATTAAAAACGTTGCTAATGCTAGACATTACTAGGCCGAAATTATCTCTCTTTACCTGTTGCCACTTGTGTTTGTCTTGAAAATAAATCTGTAAGCTTGTCACATTTGGCCGCATCCTCCTCCTCCATGCCTTTCTTTTTTTCAACCTGTCTTTTTCAGCCCCTCCTGGCCTCTTCCTCCCATCCATCCTCCCTGACGCGTACCGTTACGGTAGGGCCGGACCAGCTATCAGTAGCCTACCTGAGAAAACGTTTTGGAAAAGACGGGCTATGGACCCACCCAAACAACTCTATTTGGGAGGGGAGAACTCGCTCACATGGTGCAACCCATGCATAGGCTGCGCGCTGTGAATGCGGAACGCGTGTAGCCTAATTTAAGAAAAGATAGACAACTTAAAAAAATAAATAAAATAAAAAATTCCTCGACCGGCCCAAAAGTGAAGCGGCCCACCGGGAAATCTCCCGATTACCCACTCCGGGCCTGTGGTGGAGTCTCCTACAACATGTTTACATGCAACAAAGGTAAAAAAAAAAAAACTGTTTAATTTCCTCATAATATACATTTTCACATCATCACATTTTCAATGATTCTCAAACGACTCGTCAAATGAATCAATCCCTCTAAATCCCTCCTTTCCGCGAGCTACTCTGTTCTGTGCCAGACAGCTCAGTCTGTTGTGATTGGCCTACCGTGTACAGATAAAAATATAAAAATAAGTATTTTGAACACCATCTTTCAAGTGCAAGCGGTTTGCGAATCCTGCATTGAACTCAGAGATTTGAGAAGCAGTCGTCAGTTAAATAAAGGGAACACAGCAAATGTTTAGGATTATACTGCTGTGATATCGTGGTATAGATGAATTTTAACCACTGATTCTTCACATGCTCGTCCTTGGACAGTGAAAACTGGCTTTACCTTCACATTATAGAGCACAGCGCCGTCTTCTCGCATGATGCTGTCCAGTGTCCACAGGAATCAGCTGCCGGTTTGAGGTTCAAGTTTTCCCTGGTGTCTGCGCGCGCAATACGTGGGCGGGCAATATACTAATGTTTCGTCTTGACATCACAACGAAACGGCTTATGACTCGTTTGAAAACCGATTCATTTAATTGACTCAGAGTCGACTCTTATAAACAAATTTATACATTGGTGGCCAGCACCAATTAACACAAAAAGGGGGAAACGCAGATACACAATGGCACAAAATTACATTTCACAAAATAAACAAATATGAAAACATCAAATATACACAAACAAACACTTCACATAATACTGTCAAATGACTTTTCTTTATAAATGTAATTCCTATATATAAATAAAAGAAAAGGAAGCGAATTAGTCCTTGGAGTCCCTGGGCAGAAACCGGAATGGTTGGCGGCCCGATCATTGGCCGGAACTGTGTATATATACGTCCGAACCCCTTTTGACGGCGCACCAGCTCACGGGACTCAGCCGTAACAAACAAGCAAACACAAAAAGAATGGTAAGGCAAATGATTTAGGCAAACATGCATAAAAAATATTTTTTTACATAAAAACACCTTTTACAAATCTAAAGTAAAATATTTCAAATGCAACTATCTAATTATCTAATAAGAGTATCAAGTATAGGCTATGTTATTTTATTAATTGTCAGAGTTTGTTTTGTTTGTTCTATGAATGGCTCAGTACAGGCCAATAAGAGACTATTATTCTACTATTATTCACTTTCGTTATAATAATGTCTAATTAAAACGTCTACGAATGTATAAAACTGATCAGAGATCAGGTAAAACCCACAAACACTTGTTCATTCCAGTGACTACTCGTGATTCATGGGTTGACAGAGATCATCGCCCCCCAGCGGTGAACCATTGAAATTTCGAAGTGTTTCGAAACGTTTCGAAACAGTTATGACGTAATGAAGCCTCGTTTACTGAAATCACGTGACTGGCAGTTTGATACACACTTTGAACCATTGATTCGTAAAACAAAAGATTTGTAAAGGTTTCATGAAGCAGTGTTTTGAAATTGCCATCACTACGTTTGATGTTTCTCATATGTAACAGAAATGGCAGCTCTTATCAGTTGGGCAATGTGGTTTAGGCACCATTAAGACCTTGTAGCGTTTATACGCCCGTATAAATATAACTAATTATTATTCATAACGGATTATGATCAATAATTAATAGTTTAATTATTTTCAGAATTTACTGTAGCAGAATCAATAGTATGATCATTTTATCAGTTCATCCAATGAACGGAAATCATAAACAATTATTAATTCTAGGAAATATAATATCTTCCTGGCCAAGAAAGACTAATTCCCAGCTAACAGCTAAATTAAGAAATAATCAAGGGTAAAAGCATAGGTAGCTTTAGATCGCAGTTCAAGACAATAAATCTGTAAGCACATAACACAAGACAATTATCTTTAAAATCTAAACAAGACTTTATTGATTATCCTAGAACATAAAACTAATATTTAACACAAACACACGCACACATACATTCATACGAGTTGCAGAAAGAAAGAGAGTGAGGAAAGAAATGAGTTTTAAGAGTGAGATGGTGAAATCCCAAGTTTCCATATGCACTTATAAGACATGACCTGAACGAACCATCAATCATTAATTTAACCCTTCTATCGTTTCTTAGGCGGGTAATTCAATTTGATATCAATATACACCAGTTCAGCGAGTCTGGAGGTACTTGCTTGTCCTTGCGTTGCTTTGGGTGATTCCTTTTTCGTCATAAAGGGGGTTTCCCGGTCCGTTGCTTGGCTGGCTGTCTCTGCCTGGATAGATGTCTTGGGGCGGCCAATCACGTGGTGTGTTGGCGCGGATGAAGGAAAGTCTTTGAAGTTGGAAGCAGGTTTTGCAGTTGAAACATTAAAACGAAACTTTGCAGCAAAACTTAACTTAGAACCGAGACTTTCAACGGAAAAAAAACAAAGGAAAAGAAAGGATGGTGAGACGAGTTAGATGGCTTGAATAAATCTGTTTTAACCCTGATCTTGATTTGGGTCATTTGTCTCTGCGTCTACATGGTTACTATAACCATCGTCTGCTCCACCCGGCTTGTTGTTCTGCCGAGACCTTTTTCGAGAGAGAGCCCGCCCGACTTCTGTTCTATTCTTCTAGCGCATTATTCTACCACAGTTCTGTTCGGGTCTAAGGTTTTAAACTCCAATGTTTTGTCCCGCCTCCTGGAGGAATTTGGAATTCGGACAATAAGATACTATATGGTAATTTGAGAAGGGGGTCTTTTCTACCCCCCCCCCCCCCCCCCCCCTCCCCCCCTCCCTCTCCCTTTCTCTCATCGTGAATCATGTGTTATCTGTGTTCTGCCTCCTCATCAGCTCGAACAGAGGATTCAGTTTAGACATAATTTCCATTTTAAGAACATAAACATTTTTACACAGATTTCAATCAAGCCACCTTCTGAATTAATAATATATGAGCATAATGATAGGAAACACGACACACTTTCATTCCAGCATCTCATAGTTATAACAATTACATGACTTAGATGTGATCTAAGCAGAATAGACACATACAGGGGTTGTAAACACAATATATAATTATGTTATGTTATATAATTTTGATTATGGGTCAGTCAAGAATTGTTCTGGGGTGAGTTTTATGGATTTTGATATGTAAAGTGTGTTGGTGTGTAAAGTTTCTGGGGTTTAAGAAAGACATTCCAGTCTGAGGTCACGGCTAGTTCCTGCTGAAGTCTGTTCTGTTCATCTTCTCATGGGACCCTTGGTCCTTAAGAAAGACGTAGTCTGTTAGTCGCAGGGGTCAGGTGACCTCTAGTTAGGGCCTCTTGTTTCACCATTTCTGAACAGATCTGTTCTTGCCAAATTGTAAAACATTGACAACGTTCTTCCTTTAGTTAAACAACAAAAGGTCTTTTGGCTTCAGAGCCTGGGGTGATCTGGAATATGCAGCCTCTTGTGTTTGATTATGTATGAAAGCTTCAATTGTGTTTGGTCCATTCTCGATGTTGCTACAACCTCTAACACATTTTAGTCACACAGCAAGAAAAAAGGTAGCAAAATGCAACCATTTAGTCGCAGTCTGGAGCCCTGTGAATGAATCGGATGAATATTTTGGTAGGGCAGAGGGCACTGCCCCATCTGCCCATACAGGGGAGCCACAAATGCTCCAGGTAATAAGTTCAGGTCCAGGTTTGTGCCATTTTTTTATTTTAACTAAGCTTGCTCCTTTTTTTCACTTATTAAATCTACTTTGTGCTAAGTTTGCTTTTCGAAACTATGAATGAGCCACAGTACAACGGTGCGAGTGCGCTCTCCACACAAGCTATAGGTGGAGAATAGAGAGAGTGATAGAGCCAGTTCAGTGGATGAGGATTATTAGGAGGCCATGATTGATAATGGCCATGGGTGGGAATGTGGCCAGGACACCGGGTTTCCACCCCTACTTTTTACGAGAAGTGCCATGGGATTTTTAATGACCACAGAGAGTCAGGACCTCGGTTTAACGTCTCATCCGAATGACTAGGGCTGGGTTTCGATTCAAATTTCAAGAATCGATTCGATTCTGATTCTCAAGATCTTGAATCGATTATCATTATTCGATTCGATTCGATTCGATCTGATCCGATCTTCGAGATTTAGATAAGTGTTTTTGAAAAAAGCATTTTTTTCCCGGTTGTTAATTGAATTACACGACTGTAGTTATGCAACATATTGATATTATTATTATAGACATTCAACTGCAAATTAATGGAGGATTGATGGTTGTAAAGAACAATCCCCCTTCCAGAGTGTTGATACAACTGCTTTCACAAACTTGCACTGGTGTAGATGACAGAGGACGCAGAGGTATATCAGCAGCAGTACTAGGGCTGTCGCGATTACCGCAATCTTGTAGTACCGCGCCACTGACAAGTCAACCGCAGGGGATTGCAAGTAACCGCAGCAACCGCTATATTCAAGTTTTTTTATAAGGCTATACCCTTCTTGTTTTGAACTTCATGCATGTGTATTGAATAATAAACAAGTTCATAATGATAACAAACAAGACTGTTTATCGTGGTGATGTGTAGCCTACAGAGGCTTCGCACAGACAGTGAATGAGAGAGATCGGCAGAGCGCGTGCGATTACCTGCGTCTGTCTTTGAAGTCATATGTATTCGTGAAAAAGGTTGCCATGTCAAAGGAAAGTGAAATATTTGCCGTATCATCCTTTTAACGTTCATGTCATGGGTATTTGCCATAAATGCGCGTCAGCAGCAGCGCTGGTCAGCATTCCACAGCGCGAGGAAGCCGCGGGGAAATAAAATCAGCGAGTCACGCATTTAATCAATGCCATATTGGTCTCTAATAAGTGAAGCATCAGCTTCAGCGTTACCCATGCGACGCATTGCTGCTCAGCTGAGCCTTGAGAAGTGGAACTCAAAGTTAAAAATAATTAACACCTTGTTTCATTACATCACTTTTAATGAATCAGCTTTTTTGAACGTGTTCGTTGAATGAACGGTTTAATGATTCACTCAAAGCCCGTTGTCGTAACAATGTGCGCGCTGAGTGAAAGCCTTTCAATGCGCATATCAGGGATCTCCAGTCGCGGCAAGTTAAAGTTCACGGGGAAAATGTAAGCCTATTATTAAATCGATCCTCTGAGTTACGGATCGATCTTTAGAAATTAATATGAAAATCGATTCAGAATTGGTGAATCGATTTTTTCAACACAGCCCTACGAATGACGGTGCTCTTTGACAGTATAGTGTCCCTGTCCCTATACTGGAGTGTTAGGACCCACACAGACCACAGGGTGAGCGCCCATTGCTGTCCTCACTAACACCTCTTCCAGCAGCAACCTGGCTTTCTCAGGAGTCTCCCATCCAGGTACTGACCAGGCTCAACCCTGCTTCGCTTCAGTGGGCAACCAGTCTTGGGCTACAGGGTGATAATAGCTATGGCTATGTTTTTGTTTCTTTCTTTTTTTAAAGTCCCCGTAAACCGGAAGTTGCAAACAACTTTTCTCCAGTGTTGTGACGTATTTCCGAGAGAAAAGGAATACCAAATGAAGCAAAATAGTGGGCGTGGCTTTTTTTCCAACTAGCACCTGATTGGATCTAGAAAAGTAGGTGTCTTCATGGAGCCTGTCTACTGTCAGTTGGAGGGGCGTGGTTACGGATGTTAAGCAGACACCCAAACCGTCAAACCTACGTCATCAGGGAAGGTCCTCCAATGCAGAGGGGAGGGGAAATTTCAGATTTTGATTAAAGATTACGAAGCCAGAAAAAAATTTGTGTGGATTGACTTGCATGGATGAATTGTTCACCACAAAACGATTAATTTAGACAAACAAAGTAAGTATGGTCAATTTTGAATTCATGGGGACTTTAAACTGTGTTTGAACCTTATTTCCTTCTTTTTGCACTTACTTCCTCACTCTGTTTGGGACAATGTTTGGTCCTCATTGAAGGGGAATGAATCTGTAAAGAGCCCCTATAGAGGCTTGGACAGGCCTACACTCCTGTGCTGCTCCTGATCCATCTACCTGCTGAAACCATTCATGTCCTAACAGCTGATCTAATGTTGCTCTTTTCGCTCTATCACGCTTCAGGCACTGGCTTATCACATCACTGCATTCTGAACAAGTTTTGACAAAGGAACTGGTTAATCATGTTCTTTACAACTATGTGAATCAAAAACTTTGGCATGTATGAAAATAGTTTGCTGTGTTTTACACTTATTTGATTTTGTGATGATTTGATTTGGTTTTGAGTATTTGTGTGTGCATTGAACGATGTTGTTGTCAGTGTGTTATTGGTAGTGCTGTTCTCTCACCTTTGGACACATTGACAACAAATTTCAGATCTTCAAATACAGTGATGATAGTTTGAATTCCATTCACCATCCTGAACAAAATAACACCCAGAGACAAGACTGTTGCAGGGTCCGCGTAGGGCTTGTGTTGGCTGAGTCGTCCTGTCCATGTAAGAAAGAGAGATTTAGAGTTAAGCGAACACTTCATTTGCATAAGTCCTCAGTGAATCATTAGTCTAGTTTCTGATAACATTCAAATCTATAATAGCATCCAATCAGTTAATTCCCCTATTGTGCTTTTGGAAGAATGTTAAGGAGCTGTTCTTGTACCCAGAGTTTGGTGAAAGGATCATACATGATCATATATGATCATCATATTACGGCTTGTTTCTATGGCCATCAAAAAAAAACAGCCAACTCACCTTTGCTGCCCACATATCCAGAATTTAGAAGAAATCCACAGCCGAAGTCTATCAATTTGAGCTGCAGCGTCTCTGTATTGACTAATATGTTATCCATCTTGATGTCATTATGGTAGACACCCCGGTCCAGACAGTCTTTCACTGCAACGACTGCTTGGAGCATTAGGCCACATGCTAAAGTTTCATCTAAGTGACCTCCATTGTGCCAAATGAACTCCTGCAAAGTCTCACAGGGATGTGGATGTTCTAAAATTAGGATGCACCGTTCTGGTTCGTCAAACCACTGATACATTTGTAGAAAGTGTTGGCTTCTGGGAGCTTTTTGCATCAGCAGATTTAGAGCCACTTCGGCAAACAGTGGCTTGGAAGAACCAGGCTAGAAAAAAGTTAAACATAAGGTTAGCTGCCTATGGGTAATCTTATAATCTCATCTATAATTCGAATCGAAATACAGTGGGATTCAAAGAGTCTGAGACCACAAATCTGAAAAAAATCTGATTTTATGTATTATTACTTCATAACTTTTCTTTGGTTAACAATTTTCAAAGTCCTAAAACTATATTTTTTAAAGATTTTTTCCAGGTTTAAAAGATTTTCATTAGCTGCATTTACGTACATCCACGCAAATAGTTTTTAAACAGAACTTCCAGAATCTGAAATCTGATTGGATTAGTTCCAATTGACATAAATCAGTGCATGTAAACATTCCTACCAATTGTGGTCTCAGAATTTTGTATATATTTAGATATATTTATTAAGCCAGCTTACGATATGAATGAAACGGTCACTCGCCCTCTTGTGAATGAATTTGATGGCAACCTGCAAAACAAATCATAGCCGTATTTATTAAAATATTAGGAATGGGGGGAAAAAGAACAGCAGAGAGAAAATAAAATTAAATGCAGTATGACTGATTCTACCAGCTGGCTATCATATACTCTAGTCCCTTTAAAGACACTGCCAAAGGATCCTGATCCCAGCATCTCTCCAACTTCATAAAGGAGGTAAAATGGCCCTGAAAAAAAAAAAACATTTAAACAAAACATGATTGTGTGATTACACACATGTGAACATAAGTGATTATAAATAATCAGTATCAAAGCATGCAACATATTTCTATGAACAGGGAATTGGGCAAATAAAATGACAGGGAAAGAGATCAAGAGGACTACATTCATATGAATGCCACATTGCATACATAAAACATCAGGGGAGAACAAGAAAAAGTTAACAAGAGGAAAATAAACAGAACAGAACACATGAACAGGAGTAACAAAAACAGTAGACTAACTTTTAGCTGGCTTGGGATCTGCTAAATTTGTGTCTGGGGTCAGTTCAAGTCCAGATGGACCAGGCTGAGGATAATCTGAATCCTGGAAATCGGCTGCCTCGAATCGAGATGGACCAGGCTGAGGATCCTCTGAATCCTGGCAATCGGGTGCCTCGAGTCCAGATGGACGAGGCTGAGGATCATCTAGATCTGGATGAGCAATTGGCTCGAGATCGGATGATCCTGGCTGGTGATCACCAGAATCCTGGCATTGGGCTGCCTCGAGTTTAGATGGACCAGGCTGAGGATCATCTGAATCCTGGCAATCGGCTGCTTTGAGTCCAGATGGACGAAGCTGAGGATCATCTGAATCCTGGCAATCGGCTGCCTCGATTCCAGATGGACCAGACTGAGGATCACCAGAATCCTTGCAATCGGCTGCCTCAAGTCCAGATGGACGAAGCTGAGGATCATCTGAATCCTGGCAATCGGCTGCCTCGAATCCAGATGGACCAGGCTGAGGATCATCTGAATCCTGGCAATCGGCTGCCTCGAATCCAGATGGACGAAGCTGAGGATCATCTGAATCCTGGCAATCAGCTGCCTCGAGTCCAGATGGACGAAGCTGAGGATCACCAGAATCCTGGCAATAGGCTGCCTCGAGTCCAGATGGACCAGGCTGAGGATCATTTGGATTTTGATAATCCATTTGCTCGAGGTGGGATGGATCTGTGACGGGATGTGGACAAAGAGGGCTGCCTTTATTGCCTTGGCCGCAACAAAGGGTGGTGCATTTAAAAGCCTGCCATGTTCTCTTGAAGAATGCACAGATACATTTCTTAATTTTTCTTTTCTTTTCTTAAAAAAAAGAAAGATAGGGAGAGTAATACATTTAATGACTATGACTAAATATTTTTTTTAAATAATAAAAATAAAACTTTTTGTTTTAAGCTTTTAAAACCTGCCTTCATTAAACACGAAGAGCCACAGTGTTTGTCACATTTATCACTTTAAAAAATCATAAAAAATAGAAAGTAAATATATGCTTATTTAATAAAGCTAAACTTAAACTGACAATCATCTATAAAAAAAAATAAACATAAGCAAAATCTAAGGTTGTCATAAATACAAGAATACCACACAAATGGGATGTTGTGCTAGAGTAAAGTCACTTAAGGTCAGGAGTAGAGGCTGACATTTTTTCACGAGAATCACAGGGTCACGGGAATCCCACGGGATGGGAAACAAAATCACTATTAATCACGGGATTGGGAGTGGGCGGGACCAGGAATCATAATATGTCAGGGTTCTGCCTTGGCAACTTTGTCTCTTGTATCTTTGTTTAATGTTTCCATGTTTGTTTTGTGCTTGAGCACATGGCTTTGTCTTTGTTTATGTTGGCCATGTGCTCCCCTTGTCTTGCCTCCTAGTTTACCCTTGCCACGCCCCCTCGTCTAGTCCTCTTCACTAATTGTGTTTACCTGGTCCTCGTTTGCTCCACTCCCTTTAAATTGTGCTTACTTGTCTTTGCTGGATTGTTGTTTTGTATTCATGTCCTTTCTCGTGTCATATCCAGGTGTGATTGTCCAAAGTGCTCTCTGTAGCTTGTATCCTTGCAGTTTTTGCTTTGGGGTTATCGTAGACTAACTTTATTTAGCTTTCTTGTTTTACTTAAGCTATTCTAGTTTTTGTTTGGGTCTGTCTCAGATTTATAGAGTTAGATTATGTTACTGTTACTTTTTCTCTTTGATTTATTATTTGGCCTGGGTTTTCACTTATCTAATACCTAGCTCCTGTTGTGGACTCGTTTTACTTTAGTTATTTACTTTAGTGTTTTTCAATTCTCAATTTTTCAGTTACTTAACTACAGTGTTTGCCCTGCCTTGTACTTCTCTAATGTTTTAGTGGTTTTGTTCTTGTCTTGTTTCTCCTGTGTTGTGCGTCTGTGTGTGTTCGAGTCCTGTCCTACCCACCCTGAGACTGCACTGACTGCTGTTTACTGGGCTGCTCAATCCTGTGCCCGAGTCTCCTGTCTAGACCTCTGTTGTGGACCGTCTCTGGACTGTGCAACTGTTACACATTGTTTCATTCAATTGGTGAGGTGCTGCTTTAAGCATGAGTCTGCCCCATGATTATTTACCGGGCCTGATTTAGAGTATAAAAAGGCCATCCCCAGAGTAGCGGGATATCACGTCATTGCGTCATCTGGGCGTTATGTTTTCCGGTGCTCGACTGCTCTGTGTGTGTATTTTTTTGCCATAGCTATGGTTTGGCGTCTAGATTGGTGTTTACTAATTTTTCTGCTCAGCTGGTGTCTGTTAGGAGGTACTGATCGTACTGCTCGAGAGGGCATTTCCTCTACGTTGTAGTTCCAGTTAGAAAAGAGACTCGATCGCACGTACAACACGGTGTGCTGTGAGTGACTGCTGCTCGGTAGGTCCATTGTATTGTGTATCTTTGGGTGTAGGACTGTTTGTTGCGTATGTAGGTTTTTTTTTTGTTTTCTCTCTGTGTAGTAAATGGTATGAGGGAATAGTCTGCTGGATATTTGAACGGAAGTCCCGCTGATTGGTATGTTAACCCACTCATATCTTTATGTCCATGTTAAAGTAAAAGTATGTTCTTTTAATTCTGGTTCTTGTGTATTTTAGGCCGTTAAAGTGGGCGTTTGACACTGATTAGCATCGACGCAGTTTTGCTCGTTGCTGTTTTTCTTTTGATTGCTTTTGTTGATTTTAATTTTCTTATTGGTTTGGTGTTTGTCATTTCATTTTAGAAGGTATGGCTTACCTACTCCCGTGTTAATTCTTTTCTGAATTCGTTTTAGTTCAGTAATATATTTTTGTAATGGTCTCTTTTGGTTTATTTTGTTTTTCTTATCATATTTGGCTTTTTTAGATTTCAAAGATTAATTGATTTAGTTTTTGTGCTGGTTGCCTTTATTGAAGGTAAGCGACAGTATATTTTCTTTGTTTATTGCTGACATTAACAATTTAAGCCTGTTGTGTTTCAATTTATTTTCTTTCTCTCTCCAGGAGCAGGGGTGACCCAAAAGCGGGCAGGCTAGCCATCCTGCGCATGGTGAATGGAAACTATCCTTTTAAAGAGTGCGGTGTAGGTTTTATTGCAGTGCATTTCACTGGAGTGTGTGTGCTTTGGACGTTTTGGGCATGGTGTACTAATTGCGGGCTGATTTGAAGTCCACTGCTCAGCCTGCTCCGCTAGTGGTGCAGCTCAGCGACGAGAGCCCCCATCGGTTTCCTTGTTGGAGCTAGTTGTTCATATACCAATCAGTGGCCTTGTTCCATTACAATTGTTTTATGGACCCTAGTGGTCTTTTTATTTATGATCATTGAATAAAGGGCTATTTTTCTGTACGTCTCAGTGTTTTGTGGTTGTAGGAAGGAGAACGAACTTGTGCCCTTTTATGGGTATTTGCCCAGCTGGTTCAATGCTGGGGTAGTGTAGTAGTTTTTTTTTTTTATTATAGCTCTGTATATGAGAGCGCAGCCCCTTTATCGCCACACTATTGTTAATAAATCACCCTTCGCCGCTGATCTCTGTGCTTGGGCCCTGTCATTTCCAGTGGTTCCTGACATAACACTATGATACCCAACTTAATACACAAATCGTAAGTTATGACCATAACTATGGATCTGAGACCGAATGCTGACCGTCACTACGGTCTTACCTTGAATGATGCCATTCTTCCGCCTATCCTCGAGACCTAATATCAACAATGTCAGGTGACTGACCTTAGGGGTTGGCTATATAACATCCAGGTGAACCAACCACTTCCTCTTGCCTGAAACACCCAGTTCATCCTGAGTGACAAGGGATGGTGATGGTCATCGTTCGGTCTCATAGATCCATCGTTATGGTCATAACTTACGATCTATTTTGACCTCACTCAGACCGTCACCACGGTCTTACCTTGGATGACTTATACCGCCAGGGTCATGAGCAGGGCCGGATTAACCATTAGAGCAACTGGGCACTTGCCCAGGGGCCCATGACATCTAAGGGGCCCTGGGCACCAGGGGCGGAGTGGCAATCGGGAGAGTCGGGAGTTTCCCCGGTGGGCCGGTAGTGTTTCGAGGCCGCGAGGGCCGGTCTGATAAAATGTATTCATTGCAAGTTCGCCATGCGCACTTGTGGCCCAAGCGAGGGGAAGAAAAAAATATATTTTAGATAACGGAGCGTATATTTGCACTAAGTGCCTGTCTTTTTACCAAAAAGCGGCCCGTCACGGAATAGCTACAGTGGCGTAGGTCGTAGCGCGCGAACTGCTTGATAGTAGCTTTTGATGCCCTCGACCCGAGTTCGAATCCGCCTTTTGCCGAACTCTCTCTTCTCCCTTTTCCCAACACATATGAGATGTAAAATGTATAACCTAACATAAAGGTCTCTAGCGTTATATTTTGCCAACGAAATAAAATCGAAACCATGATATGGCTTTGTGCATTTATAAAACAGCACAAAACTTTAAGAATAGGCATCCTGTGTGTGCTGGGTGATTTAAAGAAAAGTGTGCACTTTGCTCACGCGATCAGCATGGTTATCTGGTGTTTTCTCCTAAATAAAAGCTCAAGGGTTTCTTGCAAGTGAAGAAATTAGGACAAAAGTATTTTAATTTTCCTGTATTATAGTGTAATATAGACTAAAATATACTTTTGAAATATTCATTTTCATTTATAGTACATTTATAGGCTATACGGATTTTACGTCATAGGAATATTTATATAAATCATTATTACATTATTATAATAATTGTTTGGCATCCTAAAACACCATTGATAATGTAATGTAGACTGAGACTCTCATAACTAAAAAGATGTTTGAGCCCTCTTTATTGTCCTGGTACAAATCAATGCTTTTTCTTTGTTCAACGAGCAGTTCATGGGTTGAAGCTCTTAATTTTGATCTCTCAAAGAGCACCAGATTGATGCATTTAACCTTAAAATGTACAAAATTTTCTAGCGGGGGAGCATGCCCCCGAACCCCCCTAGAGGCACAGAGGTCCACCCAACATAGTTTTACAAATTCCTATGGGAAAGAACGACCATTTAGGAACTTTACTCCAGCATAGTACAACAAAGTTCCTTTTAAGTCAGTAAAACTGTAAATGCCATATTAAAATGTCCTTGGGCAAAATATACATTTGGCCTGCCTAAGAGGGGGCCTACAAGACATTGTGCCCAGGGCCCTCTGAACTCTTAATCCGGCCCTGGTCATGAGGGAGTCATTTAGTCACAGATAATACAGCAGACCCCAAAGAATTCGGATTTGCCACATTAATCTTATAAAATCTAGTGAACGTGTATGGGCTGCTCCAAGAGGCTGCTGCACAGATGTCTGAGAGCGCTACCCCCTTGAGTGCCGCCCAGGAAGTAGCCATGCTCCTGGTAGAGTGAGCCACCAGATCACCAGGGATAGGTAGATTTTGGTTGACATAAGCTTGTGAAATTGTATCCACTACCCAATGAGACAATCGTTGCTTAGACACAGGTTTGCCTGCACACCTCTTGTCAAAGCAAATGAATAGTTGCATGTGTGACTGCCGTAATTGATGAGTACGCTCAATGTATGTGTGCAATGCTCTAATAGGACATAGAGAATAATTATCTAACCCAGCACCCGAATAAAGGGGATCTGGACGGAAAGCATCAAGCTCAATCACTTGATTTATTAGGTTTACTAGGTTTAAGGACCTTGGGTAGAAATGACGGGTTTGGCCAAAGAAAAACCCCCGTTTTTTCCGCCTTCCATCTCAAGCATTCTTCACTGACTGATAAAGAGTGTAATTCACCAACTCTCTTGGCTGAACATATCGCCAGTAGGAAGACTGTCTTCCATGTCAAGAACTTGAGATCGGCTTGCTCCAGAGGTTCAAAACGTGCTTTGGTCAGTGAGTGTAAGACAATAGAAAGGTCCCAAGCAGGTGCTCTCATACTTCTCCTTGGATGTAAACGGTGTGCACCCTTAAGAAATTGAGACACCAAAGGGTGTTTGCCAATATTTGCAACATCCACTGACACATGAAAGTGGGAGATGGCTGCAATGTAGACCTTTATGGTATTAACTGACTTCCCCGAATCCATCAATGATTGAAGAAAACGAAGAACCAAACTGGTGTCACACATGGCTGGATCTAGTTCTTGGTCTTGACACCACCTTGAGAATATCCGCCACTTGCTAGAATAGTTACTCCATGTAGATGGTGCCTTAGAACTATTTATTGTCCTCAATACAGCTTCGTCTAAGTCTTTAGAGAGGGGTTGAGCAAGGGCCATACCCACAGTTGTAGTATCTCTGGTTTTGGGTGCCAGATTTTGCCCTCCGCTTGGGAGAGAAGATCGGCTCTCTTTGGTAACTGCCAAGGTTGACCTTGGACCAAACGTACAAGGTTCAGAAACCAATGCTTTTTTGGCCACCTGGGGGCCACAAGTAAAACCTTGTGATGACCCAACGCTACCCTGTTGAGCACCAGGTGAATCAGAGGTAGGGGAGGAAAAGCGTACAACAATTCCTCCGGCCATTCTTGAGATAGTGCATCTATCTCCAAGGGACCTCCCTGGTTGTTCAGGGAATACCATAGATCGCAATGAGTTGTCTCTGTAGTCGCAAACAGATCAACCCTCGCCATTCCGAACTGACTCCATATGATTCTTACCGCTTAGGGATGGAGACGCCACTCTCCCGGGAGAGGTCCAGTTCGAGACAGCAGGTCTGCTGCTCTGTTTGCTACTCCCGGTATGTATACTGCTCTGAGTGATGAGAGCTTCAGAAATGCCCAAGATAGTAGTTCCTTTGTCACCTGGAGACATCGCGCTGATCTGGTGCCGCCTTGGTGATTGATGTGGTACACTGCAGACATGTTGTCTGTTCTCACCAAAACATGTTTGTTCTGCAACAACGGGAGAAAAGCCCTCAAGGAGAGATGGACTGCCTTGAGTTCCAGCACATTGATGTGCTCCGAGGTCCAAGGGGATTCCCAGAGTCCCCGGATGGACCTGCCTTCCCAAACTGCTCCCCACCCCGTTAGAGATGCATCTGTCATTATCACAGATCGCCTTGCTGGGATGTTGCCTAGAGGAACCCCTTGTGATGGTAACGTCTTCATATTCCAAGGGCGTAACATTTGGATACATCTTCGTGTAACCTTTATCTTCACATGCCTTTGTAATTTGGGATGCAAGTGGAAGTTGTTCAACCAACGTTGTAGTGGACGGGCTCTGAGAAGGCCGAGTGGGACCACAGTCACTGCCGATGCAATCATGTCCAATAATCGCTGAAATTGAATTAACTTAATTCTCTTGTTCAGACGAAATGACTGAGCTAGACTGACCAACTGTTCCACCCTCTGGGGTGACAAAGATGCAGTCATCAGTTGGGAATCCAGCGAAATTCCCACAAACACTGTCTGTTGTCTGGGACTTAGATTGCTCTTTTCCCAGTTCACCTTGAAACCCAGTGACTGTACATGTTGAAGGACCATTTCTGTGTCCTTCAGTACTTGGCTGCGAGAAGGAGCACAAATTAGCCAGTCGTCCAGGTATGACAGAATTTTCAAACCTGCACATTGAAGAGGACGAAGGGCTGCAGAAACCACTCTGGTGAAGACCCTTGGAGACAGAGACAGGCCAAATGGAAGGACCCTGAACTGGTAGACCCGATCTTGAAAAGCAAAGCGAAGAAACGGGCAATGATCCTGACAGATGGGTATGTGGAAATATGCATCCTTTAAGTCTATGGAAGTGAACCATTCTCCCGGTTCTATGGATTCCAGAATTTGAACTGTAGTCAGCATTTTGAAGGGCAATACTTTTATGAATCGGTTCAGCTGTCGTAAGTCCAGAATGGGTCGAAGTCCCCCGTCTTTCTTTGGTACTAGGAAATACTTCGAATAGAACCCAGTGAGCTGTTTGCTGGTACTTATCTGTACAATTGCTTTTTTCTGTACTAAGACTGTGATTTCGTTGGCCAAAATTTGTGCCTGGACTGGGTTTCTGACTATGGTCATTTGAACCCCTGAAAAAGTAGGAGGGCGTCGCCGGAACTGTATCCTGTATCCTGTCTTGATGGTATCTAGAACCCAAGGATCTGATGTTACCTTCTCCCAACTGTCCAGGCATAGTTGGGAGAATTCTCCGGCGACTCCAAGACCGCTATGCCTGGCCTCCCCGGGGTTTGAAACCCCTGGTAGTACGCCTCTTAAATGACCCTCCCCTGACTGGAGTGTGAGACTGGTCAGTTTGGGGAGCCTGGTAAAATAGTCTGGTGCCTCGATCATGGAATTAGTAACCCCTGGTTCGCCTTCTGTCATACCCTCAAGTTTCTGAACGAGGAAAGTGTGGGGGCTGAAAGGAATGGGCTGCTCTATGGCCATATTTGGTAAGTCCACCAAATGTCTGCTGAACTGATTCCCTTCTGCGTCTTGCTTGATCAGCAGTGTCCAGCAGAGACTGTGAATCAGTGTGAAATATCCGACCTGGAACCACTGGCATATTAGTCAGGTCCTTCCTAATAGCGTCAGGCAAAGATGTCTGCGCCAACCAGATTTGTCTTCTGGCTTAGATAGCTGAAGACATGGATGCTCCAATATCCCTAGTAAGCTGTGAGTGTGTGATGAGTGCTGTGTCAATTAAACTCATCATATCATGTGTGTCGGATGTAAAAATTCCTAACGTGAATGTATGTATTTCACTAATTATCCTTCTTGTCGGTTTTTATTTATTTACTTTTATTTTAAATAGTCTACGAAAATGTTACTTTTTTTATATCATTAGTGTTAATTTGGATGAGGAGTTTAATGATGTGTTAGTATTGACGTCGTGACGTCATTTCTGAGCAGCTCGTGCTGCGTCCTCAGACTGCTTTGTGCACGCTGAGGAGAGGTGATACAGTCAGAGAGAAACATTTTTCATTGCGGTCTCTCTCTTTAATCCATCCAGCACCATCCAATGTTCCATGAGAATAAACCTTCAGTCAGCAGCAGTTCCTCTTTTCAGTTCAATCCTGTGTTTTCTATGAGTGACAACACACCACACAACACAATGCAGATAGAGTACAATGGTCAGAATGGGACCGGTTACACATGCTCTTCTTTATTAACAACCTTCCTCAAAGCAGCAAGAACTATTGCAAAAGCATTTCCTGATCGAGCTTCTCGGGTAGCTGCATTATACGCTTGGCTCATTAACCGATCGGTCTTTTGGCACTCTTTACCAGGTCCCAAAGTGGTTAAGGCTGCGATCTCTCGCTCCACTGATGGCATGTTCCCCATACCACTCTCAGGGGGATAATCCAATGTAACAAACCACCTGCAACCTGCATTAAACTGGGGTGCAGTCTTTGGATTATTCCAGGCTTTCCTCAGCATCTGGGAATAATCCTCAGCCACAGGAATGGACACAGTAGCTGTGCAGGGGAAATACTCGTCCATACACCTTGTGTGGGGGTTGGAGCTGTAGCTTCTTCCTGAGCATCAAGGCCCAGGATCCTTGCTGCACTTAAAATGCGTGAAAGAATGTCAGAATGCAGGCTTCCTTCTGAAACTTCGGACCTGGATTCATCTTCCTCATTTTCGCCAATATCCTCCTCACTACCATAAAGGGGATTATTTGCATGCAGTGACATGGCATCCATAGAATCATCCCTCTCTTCCTGATGTGATGTTAACTCATCTCCAGGAGAGGGTGCAATAGGGACTGCAGATGGCTGCGTGCTTATTGAAGTGTTACGTGTTTCAAGCTTACCAGCTAAGTCACGTAATGCTGCCAATATTTGTAACTGAGTATCGTCCTTGGGCTCTTGCACTACCGTGGCCCTCTCCCGTTTATCTTGAGGCATGTCAGAACTTGGAGACCTGATCGACTCATCAGGCCTCTTGCGTTTGTGAGAGGAACTACTGGGAATCATTTCTTTGCCACCAGTTAAATGTTTGGCTCTCTGCACTCTTTCCTGCAAAGTTAGCTCTATTGCAGCTGCACAGGGGTTTTCGATATCATCTAACAGATGTTGCATACCCAAACAGGAGAGACATTCACGGTGCCCATCTCTTGACTGTATGCCAGTTTGGCAAAACCGACATCTTGAGTGACTCATAACAACAAGCCAGAGGTCAAGCCACTCATATAATAACGGTCTATTTTAAGAAAACTAAATAAATAGACAGATTAACTGTAACGAATCACAGTATTTTAATTAATTCTTGGAGTTGAACTGCAAGATTTTAAAATAAACTACCGGCATTTAGTTGAAAAACGCAAGCGACAATGCCATTAACATAGATTGTGATCAATCACCATTCATTAATCAAATCAAACACTTCCTTAAACTGCAGGTATTAGTTAAACACAGTTAACCAGATATCCTTAATATATAGATTGTGACGAATCACTTCATACTCATCTTTCGAAATAAGTCTCCAAACAGAACTCCTTGAAAATCATATAATCTATTAGAAAATAATATATCCATCACTCTACGTGTGCACACGCAGTAAACAAGATGGAAAAACTCTCTCCTGCTGCGAACAACTTACCCAAGAACCAATAATAAATACCTGTAAACAAGCTGAAAAAAATAAAGAAACACTCACCGACTTAAGCAATGGCCCTGATCGGTGGTTCAATGTCAACATTGTGACAACCCTGTAACAACCTTCACCACACAACGTAGTTATAGCAACCTTTAGGCCATGTTGTTAAAACATTTTTATGATAACACACCTTCAATATGAGGACACTCGGAAAAATGAGGACATTTCCTGAGTCCTCATATTTCAAATGGCTTTAAAAACACACTAAGCAGTGTTTTATTAAAAATCTAAAAATGCAGCATGTCTCCTGTGATGGGATAGGGGCAGTGTAAGGGGATAGAATATACAGTTTGTCCAGTATAAAAGTCGTGTGTGTGTGTGTGTGTGTGTGTGTGTGTGTGTGTGTGTGTGTGTGTGTGTGTGTGTGTGTGTGTGTGTGTGTGTGTGTGTGTGTGTGTGTGCGTGCGTGCGTGTGTGTGTGTGTGTGTGTAGCCTATATATATATAAAAGCTGTGACGTCATCTTATTTATTTGAAGACTATGAAAACTTCAGATGCAAAAACCTCTAAGTTCGTCAGTCAATATTATTTTAAATGAGCATTTTCATCATGCTCCTATATGTTTAGGTTCAGTAATTTCACTTTAATGCCAATGCAAAGGTTATAAGTCAGTTATTGAAATGACTTATTTTCAAAAATGTCACTGCAAAAAATTACAGAGTAAAAAAATTAAAAACATAAAAGTTCTAATTAAAAGAAAAAATGTCAAACGGACTATTTATATCACGGACTAATATATCATTCATAATCCTAAACAATGTGCACATCTATAAAAAAAAAAAAACATCTAAATGAACAGGTTTGGTTTCATGCAAGTCAAAAAAGGTAATTAAATCTACATATCAACCTGAAAAATGACATCAACGAAATTCATTTAATTGTGTGGGTTTGATAAAGTACAAGTAATTTTTGTGGGTTATAAAGAAGAGATCTTTAATTACAAGTCCAGGTTAGCACTTTTTTCCTGTTTTTAGTGTGCCACGGTAGGTTTTATATTGTGCCCCTCTGACCAGCCCGTTACAAATCTCCAGCAGGCGACACACCGGATAGAGTTTGTAACGCAGCACTAATGAATAATGTCTCATATTATTAATATGATGTTGATGTTGTCACTGACCTGTCGGGCTGTTCTCCATAGCGGCGGCTGAGGGAGAAGCCTCTTGGTTTGCTCCTGATGGGTCGCTGATCTCTCCTCCTCCAGCTGTCAGAGCGCCACCTGCTGACACTAGACCGCTCATGCTGAGCTCCACTGACTCCAGCGCAGGAGAAACGCGCGTTGTTGTCATGATGAAGAGCTTTTGAACTCTCTTTTGGACTGCTCTTCGCTTACGCTCGGATTCTCACTGAACCGAACAGTGTTATTGCGAGCGCAAAACTATAGGCCTTCGCGAGACGGTTGATGACGTCACAGTGTAAAGCTGGCGTTCTATGAGAGAATCTTCCCAGCGGCTTCAGTGACATCATGCCTAATCTCACACTCACTCACAGCAGTTCAACAAGTCTAGGCAGAGTTTGATTCCATAACCAGAGTTTGAGTCCTCACTGAAGGACTTTTTTTTTCAGAGAATCAAGAACTTTTTTTTTTTTTTTACATTGTAAAGATAGGCCTAACAGATAAACAGATAAACATGGTAAAAACAAAACAAAAAAAGACAAATAGATACACAGACACAAATGAGTTGCCAGAGTGACAAAAAAAAAAAAATCCAATACATTTAGGATGAATAGAGATACAGTTTTCATTGCTTTGGGATTAACAGAGTATTGGATAGTTTCCGTGTATTTAGATCATCTTTGAATAGAGAAAAGACAGGTGTAGAGCCACTACATTTTTGCTTATGTATGTGTGAAATTTAGCTAGTAGGAAAAACAAATTATCTATGTAATATTGTCCTGTTTTCTCCTTTGATTAGTCAAACAAACCAAAGAAAAAACATCTTTAAAACAGAAAGAAAAGTCACTTGGAAAATAAGATTGGATAAACATGAACAAATCTGACCATACTTTCTCTGTTGTCACATTGCCAAAACAAGTGAATGACATCTTCCTCAGGAGAGTGACAAAAACAGCAATTCACTTCAATGTCTGACTTATATTTCATAAGAAAGGCTCTGAGTTCTCTTTTGAACCCCCATGTGCAACAATGTGGATATGATAAGGCTGCAGCAAATAAGACAAATGCCAGAATGTAAAATCTGTATTTTAATACACAATTAAATGCATAATTTATCATAATTTACTAACCATAAAATAATAATAAAGGTCTTGATAGATTACTTGAGTCATACCGAGGACAATGTGCAGTCGTGAATATTGTTTAATTGCTTTTTCTTCAAAATGCTTATAAATGTCTGTAGGGGTAAAACATTTTTACATTGGAACAAGTTGCTCTTTTTTATTTGTTGATTAGCAATTGAAATCCAGTGCTTTATCACCAATGTTTTTTGTAGTTCCTTGTTCTGAATCATTTCTTACACATGCAGTTTATATGCTGTAATAAAGTATCATAGAATAATAACTTTAAAACCATGGTTTGCACTAACATAGTAAAATACATGGGTTTGGGGGAAAACGGCACTATATCATGTTATAAAAATAAACGAGTTTTACCGCAGTAATTTTCTGCGAGTTTGAGAGTTTCTTTGTGTGTTCTGTTGGGCTCATTTGTTGTGATTTCTCCACGAGAGTCTCTCACACACAGACTCATGAGCTTCAACTGGCACAACCTTGTTACCATCAATATATTATCCATTATCAATTGAAATTGACGCTGCATGTAATAAAATCAGAATCGTTTGTGCATGAAAATATTTGGTGACTGACATTTCGGTGCTCTCCTAGTTATTTATTTTGTTATTGACGTATTATTCAGGCAACTTTTCCGGTCAGACAAGTGAAATTATCTTTCCCTTAAAAAAAACCCATAGCTACAAAATATAAACATGAATAAAAACAGGAGACATTTAAAAATGTTGTAAATGTTATTTATTTGATATTATGTTTTTTTAATAATCATTATTATTAACAATATTATATTAAAATATTATTTTTACTCAAATTGACTAAACTTTCTAATAGTATTTACTACACTTTTAAACACTCATCTGGAAAACGGGGCATCAGTGTGAATAAACATTTTATTTGTGCTGCCTTTACATTATGTTCTTTGTGCCCCTTTTTGCTGTAAATTTGTTACTGTAGTTTTCTGTTTCTGATGAATGGCTCGTCCTCGTCGGCTTAGTAAATAAAATAGGGTTAGGGTCTTGGTCTTTTGCAAGAATTATTTCACATGTAGTGAGCTCCTCAACAGTGTGTTACTCTACCTGACTCCCTTCCTGCTTAAACCACTCATGTTCTACCAGCTGCTCTAGCGTCGGTGTTTCGTCTGGATCATCTGTCATGCACAGGCGTATCAGATCCTGACACTCTGTTCAGGTTTCGAGGAAAGCACTGGTTAGTCGTGTAAGTATGCTCTTAATGACCATGTGACACACTAATGTCATCATGACATGGCTAATGTCTTTTCACCTTTTTCCTTTACAATTTGACTAGTAAATATTTATGTTACTAGCCATTCAGAACTAGAAGCAATAATGTTGAGCTACTGTAAAAACAAAATCTCTTAAATTTACGGTAAAATACCGGCAGCTGTGGTTGCCAGAAATTTACCGTATAAAATACAGTAGCAAGACTTTACGGTAGCAAGGTTTTACAGACTTAACTTAAAATTTACAGAAATAAACCGTATTTCATTATCTGATTTAGTGTTAATTTACCGACCTATTGAAGTATTAATATCTGTTTTGTACCATTGTAATACACTGACAGCCAACAATCACAGCAGTGATGAGAGTCACACAATCAATTAAAGTTCATCATAAGCAGCTCTTCCACAAGAAAGTTCATATTAATATATAGAAGCTGCACAGTGTCATTCACACAAACATTAAACACCATCATGGTAACACATATGAAATTTTAAAAAGGCAATAAACATTCATTTAACAACATTAAATGTCACATAAAACCCTAATGTACATAACTGATTAGAAAAAGCAAACTATGAAGAAACAGTTATTTCAACAAAAATACATCAAATGTGAAGTGGAATTGTGGGAATGTCAATTTACGTTTTTTCACTGTAAATTATACAATGAGTTGTTCATTTTCACTTTCAAAAACTGTAAATTTAACGGTATTTTACAGTAAAATTACATGAAATGTACCATTAGATCTATCACAGTTATTTACCATATATAGTAAGGAAAGGTTCTGTTAACCAATTAACAGTTTTTCACTGTAGCATTTTTACAGTCTTTTACCGTTAAAATCACGATCATTTTTTACAGTTTGTCTTTCATTTTTCATGTTTATATTTAGGAATTTACATTTGATAAACATGATATGACACAGTGTGTGTGTGTGTGTGTGTGTGTGTGTGTGTGTGTGTGTGTGTGTGTGTGTGTGTGTGTGTGTGTGTGTGTGTGTGCTCAACAGTGTCATTAGCCCCTTTCACACTGCAATCCCGTAGCCTGGAAAAAACCCAGACAACTTCCGGCAAATTTAGATTTGCTCTGAAAGTTAGTCTGGCAAAGAGCTCATTCAAGCCCATTTCCAATCCGCCGAAATCGAGGCACCAATCAGACACGTTGGGGCGGGCTTTACACGATGACGACAGCACTGGGATTTTGAAGCAGATTTTGTAGCCTACATTACAAAGATGGATGCCGCCGGTGAACATCACTCGTTCGAATCAGCTATCACGTCTGTTTTAAGCGATTTGAACGTTTCCTTTTTGTTAAAAACCGAGCAAAGAACAACACTCGGAGATGTTTCTCCGCCGCTCTGCATACGTCATCTCCTTCATCGCTCTGATTGGGTTTAGGTCTATCCGCGACGTCCGTTGGGGACGCCCCTCTGGAAATTATTTGTCTATGACGCTTTGCCAGACCATAACTCAGTTACAACTGAGAATGCTCTGGTTTTAACCAGGCTAGCAATCCCGGTAAATTACCGTAAAATTGCCAGAACGAATTTACCGGTGAATTTTAAAATGTGCTGTTCACACAAGCAACAGCGTTCTGGCTTTTTACCGGTAACAGACCATTCACACATCAGCTCCAAAGTAAAACTCTGTGAGGATGTCATTAACCAAAAGTGACCTCTAAAGTTGTTGAAAAATCTATTCATCCGCCCGGACAAGGAGAAGCGCTTTAGTTCACTTTAGTATCACTCCGATTTTAAGTAATTTGTAAACAGACATTTTGCCGAGTAAAGACTCTGCATCATAGTTTTATGAATGGCTCAGAGCGGTTGCTCTTTCAATGGCTTCTGATTGGCCCAAATCACTTCTTATGTCTCTGACATAATCACTTCTTATGTGTCTGTACGTGCAAAATACATTCAGCGTTCACACAGCGCATATACCGGTAATTTACTGGTAATCTTACAACTTCGCTTACTGGTAAATTGCTGGAACCAATTTACCGGTATATTTAAAAAGGTCCTGTTCACACATGATCAGTCACCTGTAATTTGCCAGTAAAGACTGTATGTGTGAAAGGGGCTATTGTCTCTTTGTTATTGTTATTGCCATACCTTTTGAAAAAAAGTTGGAATCAAACTTTGGATTATTTTCGAAAGCGGAGCGGCCTTGCACCATTCTGTACAGTACGTTACCCAGAGACAACACTGTCTCTCTGAGCGCGATTTTGTGCTCCACGTAAAGCTCTGGCACGACATATCCTGTCCAAGCAAGCAACAGAGATTCAGAGTTGAGCAAACATTTCACTTGGATAATACATCAGTAAAGCATTAGTCTTTATGATAACATTACAGAAAATCTATAATAGCCTCCAATTCAGGAGTGAGCCCAGAGTTTCGTGAAAGATTCACACATAATCTCGACTCCACATATGATCACTCACTCTGCCATCATATTTGGGCTGGTTTTAATGGTCACACAAAAAGCTAACTAACCTCTGTATTGGTTGTCTTCATCATCACAACCTTCAATAAGTCCTCCACAGCCAAAGTCTATCAGTTTGAGCTGCAGTGTCTCTGTATTGACCAGGATATTATCCACCCTGATGTCATTGTGAGCAACACCTCGGCCCATGCAGTGTCTCGCTGCATGGACTACCTGGAGCATTAAGGGACGTGCTTGATTTTCATCCAAGCGAGGCCCGTTGAGCTTGAGGAAACTGAGCAAGGTCTCGCAGGGTTGTGGATGCTCCAAGATGAGGATGTGATGATGTTCCTCTTCAAACCAGTCCAGCATCTGGACAATGTCCTGGCTTGGACTCTGAGAGTTTTTCACTCGCAGATTTAGAACCACTTCCATAATCAGTGGCTTGGAATAGCCAGGCTAGAGAAAGATGTTCAACAAAAGGTTGTCCGACTATGTTTGGTTTCTGTTTGATGTATTTAGTTATAGTAATTCATTTTGCCAACTTACAATAACAATATAATCATCCTCCTTATACTTAGGAATGATCTTGATGGCAACCTGCAAAGGGTAAAAAAAAAAAACGGGTTAATATATACTGACATTTTTATGACAATATTCAATCTATCTATTTATTGACTAGGCCTACTTGTTTTTGTCAAAAGAGTGGATGCTAATCTATAAGTCAAGTTTACAGAAACAATAAGCGAAAAGTTCACATTTGGTGAATAGAGTAAACATGGTTCTACCTGCTGGCCATCAGATTTGCGAGTCCCCTTAAACACAGTGCCGAAACCTCCCATTCCCAGTCTCTGTCCCATTTCATAAAGGGAGGCAAACAGAACCGGTTCATCGACATCTGTTGCATCAGGAATCGGCCTGAGACTAGATGGATCTGAAAGAGACATCAACTCAGATTTGAGGTCAGATGGATCTGGCTGTGGATCACATGGATCCAGTAGAGCCGTCGACCCAAGACCGGATGGATCTGGCTGTGGATCAGATCGATCCTGTAGAGACGTCGACTCAAGACCGGATGGATCTGGCTGTGGATCACATGGATCCTGTAGAGACGTCGACTCAAGACCGGATGGATCTGGCTGTGGATCACATGGATCCTGTAGAGACCTCGACTCAAGACCGGATGGATCTAGCTGTGGATCAGGTAAAACTCTGCTGCCACAGAGGATGGCGTGTTTTACAGCCTGCCATTTTCTCTTAAGGAATGCATGACTGCCTTTCTTTGTCTTAATTTTTGTTTGTTTTTCTAAGAAAAGAGAGATAGAGTAACAGAAATTACCACCAAAAGATATTATATTTGGTTTAAAAGATTCAAAACCTGCCCTTCATGGGCCCTTTTCACATTTCCGGCGTTCTCAAAAGCGGAAGTCGTCAAAGTTGGGTAAACTATAGTGGTAAACGGAAACTACAACTAATATAATTTTTGCATTCCCATTTGCCCCAAAGCAAAAAAATAAAAATAAAAATCCATAATAGTATTACTATATGACTTTCCAAAAAAGGAAACATGGAGAAAAGGATTATGGTGGCGAGAAGAAAAGATGTCAAGTTTGCCATCAAATGCCGTTTTGAAAAGAGCAGTCACAGAGGATTTTGTGACAAATAGGGTTCAGTAGCCCTATTTTTTTTTATCGGCCAAGACATTTTACATCGAAACTGTGGCTTTTATAATTTGGTTTATTCGGATATTTTGTTTAGGCTAGAATAAGTTCTGAATGGCCAGTAACTTAAAAATGCAAGTAGGCAAATTGACTGCAATGCATTGTGAGGGGTGGGAATCACTATACCTCACGATTCATTACGATACACGATACATGGCTCACGATACCAATAATATCACCATACAGCAGTTCTGCAATAATCAAATAGCTAGACAATCCTATAATGATACACATCACGATATCTGTCTAGCTGACAGGGCCGGATTAACCATTAGGGCAACTGGTCACTTGTCCAGGGGCACAGGACATCTAAGCGGCCCTGGGCACCGTCAAAATAGGTTAGATCACGTTATAAACGCAGTCCTCACTTTCCTAATTATATGCAGATTTTTGCAACTCTTTCGATCAAAATATAATGTTAGATCGCGTCAAAAACAGTGTCTGTAGCTTCCTGAGCGAGCTGTCATGTCGACTCGCGTGACTTGACGCTCTGAAATTTGAAATCAGTGGGAAGATGGAGAAGCAGTTGCCTAAGGTTGCCTATTGCCTAACATAAAGGTCTCGACTGTCTAGCGTTATATTTTGCCAACGAACTCCAATTGAAACTGTGATATGGCTTTGTGCCTTTATAAAACAGCAAAAGACTTTAATTAAGTAGCCTATATAGGCATTCTGTTTGTGCTGCATGATTTAAAGAAAAGTGCACACTTTGCTCACGCGATCAGCATGGTGATCTGGTGTTTTCTCCAAAATGAAAGCTCAAGGGTTTATTTCTGGCAATTGAAGAAATTAGGACAAAAGTATTGTAATTTTCCTATACTGTGTAATTTAATGCAAAATAATTTTAGGCTACATTTATAGGCTAGGTCTATATGGATTTTACGTCATAGGAATAATTATATAAATCATTATTATAATAATAGTTTGGCATCCTAAAACACCAGTGATAATGTAATGTAGACTGAGACTATATATATCATAACTAAAAAGATGTTTGAGCCCTCTTTAATGTCCAGGTACAAGTCAGTGCTTTTTCTTTGTTCAATGTGCACATGGGTTAAAGCCGGTTGAAGCTCTGAATTTTGAGCTCTCAGAGTGCACCAGATTGAGCATTTAACCTTAAAATGTGCAAAATTTTGTCAGAGGTCCACCCAACATAGTTTTACAAAATCCTATGGGAAACACAGATCATTTAATCTAATCTCATCCTAATCATCCCCATATATATATACACCAATTGGCTTCATCACTATGTCTCCTCTCCACCAGTAAGCTGGTGTGTGGTGGGCGTTCTGGCGCAATATGGCTGCCGTCGCATCATCCATCATCCACAAACTACATTTGTTCTGCCTACACTGTAAAAAAATTATGTTATGTTTTAACATAATCATCACTTGATCTGCATCACAGTGATTCAATAGCAAATGATTTTCAGCATTTTCAAAATAATCCAAAATATTTCTTGAAAGTTTTTCTGATCAAAACACTCCAATAAATTATTTTATTTAGACACACTGACATCAAGAATCGGCCTGTGAATCTTAACAATGGTGACAATAAAAGCATGTTGCAGTGCATTCTGCGTGTCACCAATCAAAACTCATTCATGGCTCCCATCATGCATTGTGGTATGAATAAATTATGATCTGAAATGTCTTAGCAATTTCCTTTTCCTAATTGAATATTCTGTTTGTCACCATTGTTGAGATTCATACACTGATTCTTGATGTCTGTGTGTACCTAAAAGAAAGATATATTTTTTTTATCAGAACATTTTTTAAGAAATCCTTTGGATTATTTAGAAATTTCTTTCAGAAATTTGTTCTGTAGAATCACTGTGATGTAGTAATCAACAATATACATTTAAAATCAGAGATAAGGCTCTAAATGAGTTTTGTGATGCAGGTCAAATGATGATTATGTTAAAACATAACCAACACCATCAGATCACCTTTACTCTTTGTTCATTTGGCAGTTATAACTCAGATACAGCAGCCAAACAAAAACTAATGTTAACAGTTTAAGGGTCAAGAGCCCAACTAAAGCAAACACTGATCACCAAAATGGTGGCTTAAAAAAATTGATTTTCTCCTTTGGTAATTCTTCTTGTTAGCATCAGGTGTCTTCAATAATGGTCAATCATCACTCAATGAATCACTTAATTAGCTCTTTAACTTTAACACTCATATTTTAACACTTTAACACTCTTGAGTCTGGAGCCATATAAACTCCCAGGAGAGTTCATTTAACACTGGAGTTTTTGCTGTGAATAATAATGAAAAACAAAATGCTTTTACTATTGTTCATTTGCACTTATGAATTTAATGTATGATTTATTTTTATTTTATTAGTTAACACAAGACTATAAAATGCTTATTCAAACTAAAAACTTGCAACAATCACTTTCACAATATAAAATGTCACACTTACTCTGTATCAGTCTACAACCCGTATTCCGGAATAGTTGGGATTTTTTTAAATTTGAATAAAATGAAAACTATAAGACTTTCAAATCACATGAGCCAATATTTTATTCACAATAGAACATAGATAACATAACAAATGTTTAAACGAAGAAATTTTACACTTTTATCCACTAAATGAGCTCATTTTAAAATTTGATGCCTGCTACAGGTCTCAAAATAGTTGGGACGGGGGCAACAAATGGTTGAAAAAGCAAGAAATTTAGAAAGGATTCAGGTGGGAGAACATCTAGCAACTAATTAAGTTAATTTATATCAGGTCTGTAACATGATTAGCTATAAAAGGGATGTCTTAGAGAGGAAGAGTCTCTCAGAAGTAAAGATGGGCAGAGGCTCTCCAATCTGTGAAAGAGTGCGTAAAAAGATTGTGGAACACTTTAAAAACAATGTTCCTCAATGTCAAATTGCAAAGGCTTTGCTAATCTCATCATCTACAGTGCACAACATCATCAAAAGATTCAGAGAAACTGGAGAAATCTCTGTGCGTAAGGGACAAGGACAAAGACCTTTATTGGATTCCCGTGGCCTTCGGGCCCTCAGACGACACTGCATCACTCATCGGCATGATTGTGTGAATGACATTACTAAATGGGCCCAGGAAACACTTCCAGAAACTGAAAGCCAGCATCTCTGATGGTATGGGGGTGCATAAGTGCATACGGTATGGGCAGCTTGCATGTTTTGGAAGGCACTATGAATGCTGAAAGCTATATAAAGGTTTTAGAGCAACATATGCTCCCCTCCAGACGACGTCTATTTCAGGGAAGGCCTTGTGTATTTCAGCAGGACAATGCAAAACCACATACTGCAGCTATTACAACAGCATGGCTACATCGTAGAAGAGTCCGGGTGTTGAATTGGCCTGCCTGCAGTCCAGATCTTTCACCTATAGAGAACATTTGGCGCATCATTAAACGAAAACTGCGTCAAAGACGACCACGAACACTTCAGCAGCTGGAAACCTATATAAGGCAAGAATGGGACCAAATTCCAACACCAAAACTCCAGACACTCATAAACTCGATGCCCAGACGTCTTCAAACTGTTTTGAAAAGAAGAGGAGATGTTACACCATGGTAAACGTGCCCCCGTCCCAACTATTTTGAGACCTGTAGCAGGCATCAAATTTGAAATGAGCTCATTTAGTGGATAAAAGTGTAAAATTTCTCAGTTTAAACATTTGTTATGTTATCTATGTTCTATTGTGAATAAAATATTGGCTCATGTGATTTGAAAGTCTTATAGTTTCTTATTTTATTCAAAAAAAAAAATGTCCCAACTTTTCCGGAATTCGGGTTGTATTTCTTCTGAAGACACGTGTAAGGTCCAACATGGAAAATCATTCGGTTTTCACTGGCTTCTCTCGAAAATTCTCAGACAAAACAATTGTTCAGCGAATCATCTTGAGCGTTTCATTTTAATGAATCGCTCAAATCCGCAAAATGATGGAATGAATCTGACCATGAATAAAAACTAAAGCAGCCAGACAATATTTTGTGTGTAATTTAATGAATCTGTGCTCATAATTGTAAAAAAACAGTGTTGACGTTGAAGATTTATGTTTGAAGTGGTTTTAAAAGCTTGACGTTTAGGTTTTAAGACCATGCAGTCTAGCAAGATAGATAGATAAATTAAGTTTAGTTTACTATCAAAGCATTAGAGTATAATTGAAGTAAAACCTGCAGAAAATGTAGTGCAGTTGTTTCAACTTACATTTATAAGTTAAAATAACAAGTACACTTGTTAATTCAACAGAAAATCTGCAGTTGTATAAACATACATTTTTTAGTTAAAATAACAATTTTACTTGTTCATTCAACTTTCAGTCTAGTTGAGGACAAGACAACTTAAAATGTATTGTTGTCTGGACAATCTAGTTATCTCTACACAAAAAAATAAGTTGAAATAACTAAATGAAGTTTTATGTAATAAAGTTCGGGAGGAGCTACAAGACATTGTGCCCAGGGCCCTCTGAATTCTTAATCCGGCCCTGTTAGCTGATAACTAAATGCCTGTGTTAAGAGGTTAAGTGCAGGTTTTTCTCTTTTTATTCAAGTCCAAACTGTTAGAAAACAGCACAAAAAGGTTTTTCAGTCTGTAAATTAAATCGTTTTAATGAGATGGCATTGCAAGTGGCTTTGCATGTTCGTAGTATTACCGGTGGACTTTACTTTTAGTTCTTGTATATCGAGTACGCTTTGTCGATTTTGTTTTTCCCATCAATGGTATAAAAGCAGAAGTGGGTCCAGACTTTGGACTTGTGGTTGTGGTTGGAAATGTGGCTGGGGCATCTATTATTCTACTCACTGCTGTCAGATATGTTGTCCCACCCCTAATGGTGAGTGGAACATTTTGTTTTCAAACCCTGTTTACATTTCAAATATTGTTACTGACCTGTTGTGCTATTCTCCATCAATCTATCGTGATTGTTGTCTGTCTAGACAAACTTTGAATCTCTTTACTCGCGTGATTACATTCGCTTCACTGAGCTGAGAACTGAAGTGAGAGAGTTTGTGTCTTTTGTGACGTCATTGTGACGCATCAGGCGTTCCATGAATGTCCTCGAGCAGCGGAGCTCGAGCGCTGCGGACTGACTGGACTGTCTCGAGTTATGAAACATCTGGAGGGAGTCAGCCGCGTTTCCATTACCCTTCAAATTGCGCAAATTGCGAATTGAAAATAAGCACAATGGAAACACGTCAATTTCGCAAAAACTCCGGTTTATCGCAAAAAAGTTTTTACGCTCCCATGGTGGTTTTTCAGGCAATTCAAAAAGGATTCTAAACCTCAAAGAAATGCCACAACCAAGACCTCGGAGCAGAAATGAGGGAGAAACACAGAGAAACACATCATATGAGCCGTTCACAGTATGCTATAGGGTCTTTCCTTGCTATTAATGCTTGGATAACACGCCACGTCTCCTTCCATTAATAATAATTATGACTAGTGCGGTGGCTCTGATAGGCCTATATATAAACCTAACAACGTCCGTTGCCAATTTTCGCAATAGTTTTTTGTCGATATTTAGATTAAAAAAAATCAAAAAAGTTTCGCGCAAATCTGTAATGGAAACGCGCACGCGACAGTCGACGCATTTCATTTCTCTGCGGAATATTATGAAATATTTGAAACACCGCTGCTTCAGTTTGATAAGGCAGCTTAAATTAAAGTGTTAGTTGATCTAGGTGCCTAAAAGAAAACATAAGTTCAGTCACCTATTCTAAAGCTTTTAGGGCTATAGGCTATTCCTTTTTAGATTAACTGTAGCCTATAAATAAGCTATACTGCAGCCTAAAAAATATTGAACGCATGCCAAAAATGTGTGTAGGCTAGCCTATTTAAAAAAAAAAAAAAAAAAAAAA